>BLKR01005374.1:0-82176 GCA_011170035.1 Teleogryllus occipitalis
AAGGAAAAAAGATAAATAATTTAAATCGGAAAAATCTAAGGAAAGTTATGGCTCAACAATCGTACAAAAAATACATGATGAATTGTAGCATAAGTAAAAGGTTCTCCTTCTGAAGCCGGTTGAAAATAATACAACATATTCCAGTTCTATATATTCACATGCACAATGAATAACTCCGTAACTATTCATGTTAAAAAAATTCATTTGAGTGTTTTGAATCAAGAATGAAGCGCTTATCACGTTTGTCTCGAAATCCAAAAGTACATATTAGAGGGTTTTGATGCCGAGATTAATGATAACAACAAATTTCTTTAATGAATTATATTACTTCGCTACAATCGGTAAGTTGCTCAAAACCTTCTTAACTTTTCTCTCAAATCAAATCAACGTTCAGTAAGTCCATTTTTGTTGTTTGCAAAATGTTAATAATAAAAAAGGAAACTTTTTTAATAAGGGCCACATATATTTAAAAAGTTAAAGAACAGTCCAAATGTTTCCCAAAAAACAACAAATTCCACGGTCCTACATTACACAGCGAAGTAGAATTATTAATTAATATGCACTCGCAGCGAAAAAGTCTACCTACACCGTGCCGCTGAATCCTTTTTAAACACGAATCCTCATTATGAACAGCTTGTTGGCCTATTTCAAGACATCCTGAGTAATGAGAAAAATCCGCGGCTGCCGAGCCGGAAAGTTGGTTAGCGGTGTGACAGCGGCGGGAGAGAAAAATGCGCGGCGACAGCTGACGCCCTCGCGACGCCGCCTGGGAGCGAGCTCAGCGACCACCACCGGAACGCGACGCGAAGCCACGCCCTGGGGACGCCTGTGCCACGTAGGGTTGCCAACCGTCCTTCGTTTGAGAGGACAATCGTCTATTGGCGTAAATTGTTCTTTCGTCCTCCTTTGTATTTTAAGTGTCTTCCTTTTAGTAATTTTTTGACATTTTTTGTCATTTATTTTTTTCATCAACAGTCGCATCTAGGGTTGCTAACCGTCGTTCATTTGAGAGGACAGTCATCTATCAATAGATGACGTAAATTGTTGCTTCGTCCTCCTTTGTATTTTAAATGTCTTCCTTTTAGTAATTGTTTGACATTTTCCGTCATTTATTTTTTTCATCAACAGTCGCATCTACGGTTGCTAACCGTCGTTCATTTGAGAAGACAGTCATCTATTGACATAAATTGTTGTTTCGTCCTCCTTTGTATTTTAAATGTCTTCCTTTTAGTAATTGTTTGACATTTTCCGTCATTTTTTTTTTTCATCAACAGTCGCATCTAGGGTTGCTAACCGTCGTTCATTTGAGAGGACAGTCATCTATTGACGTAAATTGTTGTTTCGTCCTGCTTTGTATTTTAAATGTCTTCCTTTTAGTAATTTTTTGACATTTTTTGTCATTTATTTTTTTCATCAACAGTCGCATCTAGGGTTGCTAACCGTCGTTCATTTGAGAAGACAGTCATCTATTGACGTAAATTGTTGTTTCGTCCTCCTTTGTATTTTAAATGTCTTCCTTTTAGTAATTTTTTGACATTTTTTGTCATTTATTTTTTTCATCAACAGTCGCATCTAGGGTTGCTAACCGTCGTTCATTTGAGAAGACAGTCATCTATTGACGTAAATTGTTGTTTCGTCCTCCTTTGTATTTTAAATGTCTTCCTTTTAGTAATTGTTTGACATTTTCCGTCATTTATTTTTTTCATCAACAGTCGCATCTAGGGTTGCTAACCGTCGTTCATTTGAGAGGACAGTCATCTATTGACGTAAATTGTTGTTTCGTCCTCCTTTGTATTTTAAAAGTCTTCCTTTTAGTAATTTTTTGACATTTTTTGTCATTTATTTTTTTCATCAACAGTCGCATCTAGGGTTGCTAACCGTCGTTCGTTTGAGAGAACAGTTATCCATCGATGTAAATTGTCCTTTCGTTCTGCTTTGTAATTTAAAGGTCCTCCTTTACGAAAACACCCATTTTTGTCATTTATTTTATCACCAACACTCGCATCTAAGGTTGCTAACCGTCCTTCATTTGAGAGGACAGTCATCTATTGACGTAAATTGTTCTTTCGTCCTCCTTTGTATTTTAAATGTCTTCCTTTTAGTAAACTTTTAACATTTATTTTCATTTATTTTATCACAAGACTAACATCTTAACGTTGTATCGTTTACTGTTTAGACAAGAAAACATGAATATATTTTTCTGAACGCTGGTACACGCATGCATGAGAGTCTCTGCCTAGCGACTAAAATACAAAAGATACGCTCAGACCGACTTCATCTGCATTTGTAAACGAATTTTTTCACTTGAATAAAAAATGGAGAGATGAAACAAGTATAGCTGAGGTTAATCTAAATTAAATATGTTTAAAAAGAAATGTGTTGATGCGTTTTTTTCTTTCTTATCGAGTGTCCTCCTTTTTACATGAACATTATTGGCAACCCTAGTGCCACGCGACGTCGCGAAGCCGAGGCGTCTTATTGTGAGCATGAATTCCACAACGCGTGCTTGAAACCTCTTTTTCGGTATCAGGGACCGCGCAAAAACATGTATTTACGCCACTATCTCGACATTGATGATTTGCAGATTTAATTTTTTTACAACTACACCAGAAAGCAAATGACGTTGAATCCAAACATGCAAGCGTTTATTTGAAGTTATAGTCTCTTAAGAATACAATTTTTCACTGTGACTTTTTAAAAAAATAGGATAAAATTTCTATTAGTTCTGTCTGAACTTTTATCGATTTGGGGTGACTAACGTCTCTGATCGGATTGTACTAAGATTAAATTTTCGAAGCTGGCAGGATTTTCTAGACAGCTAGGTCGAATTCAGTCGCTGTCTGGAGGAGAATTCTAGCTCTAGCGGAAGGTTGCTTTCATTGGTAGTTTTCCATGGTTTCTCCAATCACTACCACGCGAATGCTTGATCAGCACCTTAAAAACGGGCCACGGACCGCGGGCGATCTTCCCTTCCTCTTCGTTGCCTATCCCTACTTACACTTACATGCACTACACTACTACACTATCACACACGACGGGAGCTTAGATCTTGTTCCGTATAGAACAGTGCCCCACTGGTGGAAGATGGACCTGTTTGAGGAAGGTCCTGCAAGCGCACATGTAGGACGGCGCCTATTCTCGCCATGCACAGGAGGAACCATCCACTTCCCGTGACAAAAGCGTGCACTACAATTACGGGAATAATGACCATGGCAGTTTGTGCGCCCGGAAATATGAAATAATCAATCAATCAATCAATCTAAACATATTGGTTCCATCATAATATTAGATTTTCTTCTTCAAGTTTAATCTACAACTTGAACTGTCATTTTTTGTGAAGTAGATTTCACGCATTTAGTTTTCAGTGTTTGTTATTTGATTGATAGTGGCAAAAAATATATATAATTTTGGTGGTAGGTGCCGTAGGGTTTCATTTTTCCCGCGTAACAAGCAGACCATGGAATCCAAATTACCTAACGGGGAGTCAAAAGATTCAGCATGTTCTTTAGATTGCTACTCGATTTATTTGGAGGAAAATAATTCAGCATCCTTTACTCTGAAGTGCAGAGGATGATGAATTGTATGCATCAATTCGAAACTCTCTTAACAAAATTACGCAACTTTTTGGCTTGCACTAATCCAATGATACATTCCGAAGGCCCAGGACTCCTCATTTTGACAGACATTTTACTTCAGTTAATATATGTAAGCAGGTTAAAAATGAAATCGCGTACAATTTTCTTCAGAAAAAAAACAAGTATTATGAAATTAAGTATTAAAGTTCTGGATTATTACTTGAGTATAGATTCATTACAAAGACAACCTACATGATAGAAATAATGATCGCTTCAACAAATTGTTTCATCATATTTCATTTGAAAATTATGTGAAATAGCAATTATGAATATGTGAGTATTACATTTTAAATATAGCAATTATGCTTACGTATATTGTTTTCCGATATTGGTTTTAAATTTGTCGAGTACTGAAATTAAATCAGTAAAAATATTGATGTTCTTGTGGCATTTTTATTATTCATGTGTGACAGTTCGTAAAAGAACCGTAATGTGTTCATATTCTTCCAATGTTCTTAAACAAGGAATAGATGGAGAGTGTTGAATCAAATATTCATCGGTTGATTTTCTCTATCCGTATAACAAATTAAATTGATTTCTTAGGTTATTCATTTATTTCTATATTTTCGAAATGATGATCACTCCTATTATTACATCAGTGTAATAAGAATGAATTCATTTAAAGAACTCGGCTCCATCCCAACGAGGGTATTTGGACGCACACCAAGCCATCCATCCGCCTTTCAATCTCGTATCTCTTGCGCCGTCTCCATCGGAGCGGGCCCGCCTCCGCATGAGCGTTCCGCGGGCGGGCCGGCGGGCGGGCCGGCGGGCGGGCGGGCAGCTGGGTGCATGTTCAGCCGGGCACGCGGGAGCAATCAGCCCCGCTTGCAGCCTCGCTGCCGCTGCTTAGCGCCGCCTCGCCCTCTGCAGTGCTGCTTCGAACCCGCGTCACGCGCGCGTCTCGCCCCGCGCCTTCGCCCTCGCCCCCACCCCTCCCCCGCCCTCCGCGCCACCCTCACCCGCGCTCCCTCCACCCGCACCGCCCTGCCTCGCTCCACTTCGCGCACCCGCACCGCGTGCCCCAGCTCAGGCGCATTGCACTCCGCCTCATTATTTCCTCAGATCCCCCTGCCACCTAGCACAGCGGCCTAATGACGATGCGGCATCTGAGACGTAAATAAACAAAATTAAACAATTAAATATATAAGTAAATAAGTAAATAAGTAAATAAGTAAATAAGTAAATAAGTAAATAAGTAAATAAGTAAATAAGTAAATAAGTAAATAAGTAAATAAGTAAATAAGTAAATAAGTAAATAAGTAAATAAGTAAATAAGTAAATAAGTAAATAAGTAAATAAGTAAATAAGTAAATAAGTAAATAAGTAAATAAGTAAATAAGTAAATAAGTAAATAAGTAAATAAGTAAATAAGTAAATAAGTAAATAAGTAAATAAGTAAATAAGTAAATAAGTAAATAAGTAAATAAGTAAATAAGTAAATAAGTAAATAAGTAAATAAGTAAATAAGTAAATAAGTAAATAAGTAAATAAGTAAATAAGTAAATAAGTAAATAAGTAAATAAGTAAATAAGTAAATAAGTAAACAAGTAAATAAGTAAATAAGTAAATAAGTAAATAAGTAAATAAGTAAATAAGTAAATAAGTAAATAAGTAAATAAGTAAATAAGTAAATAAGTAAATAAGTAAATAAGTAAATAAGTAAATAAGTAAATAAGTAAATAAGTAAATAAGTAAATAATTAAATAAGTAAATAAGTAAATAAGTAAATAAGTAAATAAGTAAATAAGTAAATAAGTAAATAAGTAAATAAGTAAATAAGTAAATAAGTAAATAAGTAAATACGTAAATAAGTAAATAAGTAAATAAGTAAATAAGTAAATAAGTAAATAAGTAAATAAGTAAATAAGTAAATAAGTAAATAAGTAAATAAGTAAATAAGTGAATAAGTAAATAAGTAAATAAGTAAATAAGTAAATAAGTAAATAAGTAAATAAGTAAATAAGTAAATAAGTAAATAAGTAAATAAGTAAATAAGTAAATAAGTAAATAAGTAAATAAGTAAATAAGTAAATAAGTAAATAAGTAAATAAGTAAATGAGTATATTGTAGTTTGTGAGTAATCGATTCAGTGAGTCACTCGGGTGTAAACAAGAACAAAAGCAATTTAACGTAATCTTTAAATTTACATTCGCATAATTGTACCATCACACCATTTATTCGAATCAGTGAAAACAAGCAGCAATCATTATCGCACAGTTTCCGGGAATAGTCACGCGATGCCATGAAATATTGTGTTGTTGCATTCAAATTAACTGTATGCAAAGTTAGGTATTGATTTGGCAAAATTTTAACTCGGAGAACAAAGAAGATTTTGATCATGTAAGCTATCAGAAGTCACAGAGCTGGAAAGGACAAACTGTCAAATCAATTAAATGAGGATATGAAAAATTACAAAATGAAAGTTATCCTTGATTCGTGTAAATAACGCTGTAAAGAGGTAAGTGTTTCCGGAGTTCGCTCTACGTCACTATCATAATCTTCAATGAGAAACAGGATCTTCATTGTACTCAGAATCCAAATATAAAAATTAAAAGAATCAAACTTTTGCAAGAAGAATTACAAAATATTTATTAAATTTCGGTGTTTTGTGTCACTAATCGGACCTCAATTGTACAAAACTAATAATAAAATAATTAATATATAGTTTGTTTTATCAATTGAATATTGTTGATTAGAGCGTTTTATTTCTCGTTTTATAACAACTCGTCATAGAAGTAGCCCCTTAACTTGTTCAAAATGTTGAAGTTCCAACGTCGAACAATTAATCACAATCAAACGTGACAGACGAATTATTTGTGTATACGGCCACAACCGAAAAGGAAGAAGGAAAATTCTCCCAATATCCGTACAAAGCTATAGAACTATTGATCACTTAATGTTTGTTCTTGATATTTCTCTGTACAGATCATTCTGAGAAATATGCCTCCTAAAGCAACCGCCTACCTCGTCCGTGCAGTATTTTCACTGGTGGCGCGGCTCTCAACTAACGTGTTCCTGCTCTCCTCTAACATGTCTTCCTCACATGCACGTGCAGACATTTTGAAATGTCTTATGAAATTCCCTCAGTGATATTCTCACAGCCTCATGATACGCTGTGTTCTCTTTCGTTGGCATTTTTACGATTCAAATGTCATGACAATGCCTGGCCTTGAACTTTTCTGCTTATGACGAAACATGGTATCTATTCATTCCTATTAGCTTCATTCACCAAATATCAAATGTCAAATGAAAAAAACAATACCCGTCCGATCACTAGTTTCATATTACTCGTATTTGTTGATTTATCATTCTCCAGCTACTGTAACATAAAATAAATTATTATTAAAGTATTATTCGCGCCTTACTCCAGTTACTTCAGTTAAGTCACTGAATGAATAAAATGCAAAAACTTAATTTAGCATTTAAAATGTAACAAAAGTGTTGTTTTTTCGATTTTTAAATGGCATCACTACCACAGGTTGAATTTTCTTTTACTCAAGATATTTTCCCTTAACTCATGTTGGTTTCCTTATGTGTTTACATTAAACACGAGACATCTCTTTACTCTCTCTCCTTTTTTATCTCTCTTTCTTTCTTTCTCTTTCTCTCTCCCTCCTAACTATGAGATTTCAATCATAGATCGTTCTCTTTGCCTCAACCATACTACTGCAATAATCAATATTACGTTCTGAAGAAACCCATACGAAAGTATACGTGGTTTGCAGTTAATTCAGAAGACGATGAAGTTTCACAAAGCCACCGAACACACTTTTCAAATGCAATCGATTTACCTCCACCACCAATAATAATACTACAGACGAAATTAGGAGAATGCACCACACAAACAATGAATTGCATCGATGTAAAACAAGTAAGCGGAAAACTAATAATATCTTCAGGAAAACGTAACTCATGGTGGCTCGTGCAGGGTGATAGGAGCTTAAAGAAGCACGACAGAAATACACGTGCGACACAATCGTGCCAGTGGAGAGAGAGAGAGAGAGAGAGAGACAGACAGACAGACAGAGACAGACAGACAGAGACAGACAGAGACAGACAGAGACAGACAGAGACAGACAGACAGACAGAGACAGACAGAGACAGACAGAGACAGACAGAGACAGACAGAGACAGACAGACAGAGACAGACAGACAGAGACAGACAGACAGAGACAGACAGACAGAGACAGACAGACAGAGACAGACAGACAGAGACAGACAGACAGAGACTGACAGAGAGAGAGACAGAGACAGAGAGAGCAGACAGACAGACAGACAGAGACAGACAGACAGACAGACAGACAGAGACAGACAGAGACAGAGACAGACAGACAGAGACAGACAGACAGAGACAGACAGAGACAGACAGAGACAGACAGAGACAGACAGAGACAGACAGACAGACAGACAGACAGACAGAGACAGACAGACAGAGACAGACAGACAGAGACAGACAGACAGAGACAGACAGGCAGAGACAGACAGACAGAGACAGACAGACAGAGATAGACAGACAGAGACAGACAGACAGAGACAGACAGACAGAGACAGACAGACAGAGACAGACAGACAGAGACAGACAGACAGAGACAGACAGACAGAGACAGACAGAGACAGACAGAGACAGACAGACAGGGTCAGACAGTCAGACAGGGACAGACAGAGACATATAGACAGAGACAGACAGAAACAGATAGACAGAGAGAGACAGAGAGAGAGAGAATCCCAGAACGTAACTCATGGTGGCTCGTGCAGGGTGTTAGGAGTTGAGTAAACCCTACAAAATTTCATGAATACAATTTTTTTTCATTTCAGGAAAATGAAATGTTCACATATATTGAGGTGAATGAATTATATTAGTTATATTGAGGTGAGGTCATCTCAAAAGATAAAAAACATTAAAATATTTATAATTTTTTAAGTGACAAGAATGGGAAAGCAAATGCCCCGTGGCACAGGTTGGATGAAATAGAAATAGACGCCAAAAAAATTCAATTAAATGGCGAGAATACACAACACATGAAAGTCATCGTCGCAGGGTAACGAAGATGGGACACTTTTGAGGATAATCTGCATAAAGAAGATGCTAATAAGTGAAAGAGAGGGCAGAGGCAAAAGACGCTCGTGGAAGTCTGATGTGTCGGAAGCGTGCACATGTGTGGTGTACAAATTTTAGAATTTCGAACACTAAAGATAATTGTTGTGCAGAAAAGTATTGAGAATGAGGTCGGGCAGTTATACACTATAAACATAAATAGTAAAAGGAATTATAAGTGATATTCGTAATTTTTTAGTAATGTCAATTAGAAACACGGACATGAATCAGAGTTTATAAGATGGATGTACATGGATGATGATAACGTCGAGGAAGAACATGGAATGGAAATGGAACATGACAACGACCAAGCATGCTGACCAGCTCTGAGCAAGAGACGTGAAAAGACATTTTTATTAATTGTATGAATATACTTATACTATAGTATTAGTATTAGTATAGTATAGCATTGCTATAAATTATAAGTTTAAGAGTAAAGACCGGGAGCGGTAGCTCAGTGCATCAACTGATGGCACTGCAGCGCCTCTGACCGGGAGGTCCTAGGTTCCCACTCCCCACGGCGGCAGGATTTTCGACACTAGCTTTTCAGCTAGGTCGAATTCAGTCTGGAGGAGAATTCTAGCGGCAGGCTGCTCTGATCGGTAGTTTTCCGTGGTTTCTCCGATCAACACCAGGCGAATGCCGGAGCAGTACCCTAACAAACGGGCTACGGACCGCGCGCGATCTGTCCTTCCCATTCCATGTCTTATCCTCTCCCCTTACACACATACTTACACTAACATGCACTACACTACCACATATTCTGGGAGACCGGTCGAGAGCTTAGAGCTTGTCCCGGCTGGGGCGGTGCCCCACTGGTGGGAGAGTGCCTGGTTAGGGGGAACCCCACTAGCCAACGGTAGGTCGGCGCTGGATCTCGCCATCCAGCGGAGGAAGATCACCGCTATCTCCCGTGAAAAAACAACATACACTACACTAACGGGACTAATGACCAGAGCAGTTGACGCGCCCGGAAACACGAAAAAATCAATCAATCGATCAAGAGTAAAGAAATTTGATATGGGCGCAGAAGCATGGCCGTACATATTATAAAACAATCCAAGTATGGATGAATGTTAATTTGATACAAATTGCGAATGAGAATTTAATTTCTCTTTAAAAATTGTATTTTTGCGTCTTGTTTATTTGCTAATGCATGTTATTGTCATTAATTGTTTACAGAACAGTTGTGAGTCAAACAATGTCATACTTGAAAATTGTAATATTATGCAGTTTAATAATTACGAAATTCTGAAAAATGTAAATATTATAATTTTTGCATAAGTTCAGAATCAAAATATTTCCAAAACATTTATAAGATATTCAAATCACGAGTTTCCATAGGGCGGGTTTTCTATATTTATGAATTTTCTTAGACATTATTAAATACACCTTTCCATATACTTGTAAAAGAAAATTTTTATATATAATGAGATAACGAGTTGAGTACGGGCATGACAAATTTAATAGTACATTATGAAACGATATTGTATTGATGGTATTAATACACGAGTGTGATATTACGATACGAGCGTGGTACGAACGAGTATCGTAAACTTCACAGGAGTGTATTAACCCATTACAACGAGTTTCATACGTACTTTTTCTACGACTTTTATAAGTTAAACGTTTATATTGAATCGTTTCGTGGCAGCTGATATGTAGGATTCAGCCAGGACCACCTAACCTTACCCTCGCATTCTGCCGCAGATGGCTGTGGTTACCAGTCCACCTGCGAGAGAGTACTGCGCTAGTCAAATAGGATCAAAGTGACATTACAATACAATTTATTTCAAATAATATTGCACAAAATAATTACTACTAATAAAAGAAATTAAAATTGACAAGCATAATATAATATCAAATGCAATTTTAATGTACACATTCGAACGAAACATTTTCTAGAATGATTCTCAATGAACAATTATCAATACTTGGTTTGTAAAATTCTCAATGATTTATCAAGAACCTGTATCATAATGAAATCTGTATCGTAATGAGTATCATTATGCAACTGGTTGCAGCCAACAAATGACAGCATTAAACAATGGGAGCAGACAAAATATCAATAAGTGTAATACATTAGTAAAAGGGAATGGCGTATAAAATTCTTAACATTCCTATATCCTTAAAGGGGCTTTTCAGCAGAAAATTTGACCAATTGTCTGGTTTGCTGCGCGACGATGCGCCGCGTCCTACCGCCACGCACGCGCACGCCTTCGGAGGTTCCCTAGGCGGAGAGAACCCCAGCGCCACGAAATGGCGTGGTGAGGCGGGCGGCAAGTAGGGCAGACACGGCGAAGGAAGAGGTGCTGGTCGGCAGGCCAGCTCACACTCGAAGCTTAATGAAGGACGACAGAAAAATACACGTGCGACACAAGCGTGCCAGAGGAGAGAGAGAGACAGACAGACAGAGAGAGAGACAGGGAGGGAAAGAGACAGAGACAGAGAGACGGAGAGAGAAAGAGAGAGAAAGAGAGAGAAAGAGAGACAGAGAGAGACAGAGACAGAGATAGAAATACAGAGAGAGACAGAGACCGAGAGAGAGAGAGAGAGAGAGAGAGAGAGAGAGAGAGAGAGAGAGAGAGAGAGAGAGAGAGAGAGAGAGAGAGAAAGAGAGAGAAAGAGAGACAGAGAGAGACAGAGACAGAGATAGAAATACAGAGAGAGACAGAGACGGAGATAGAGAGAGAGAGACGGAGATAGAGAGAGAGAGAGAGAGAGAGAGAGAGAGAGAGAGAGAGAGAGAGAGAGAGAATCCCAGGTTCTTCTGTCGCCAAAGAAAAGTCCTACCCACTACCAGGTTTCCGTGTTGTATCAATATTCTGTTTGTTGTATCTTCTGCAAAGATTAGTATGGAATAGCTAGAAGTAAATAAATGTGAATTCTCTTCATTGATAACATAATAATTCATTTGGAAGATTATCATTCTTCACTTAAACATTCTATTCAAACATTTATCAATCTGAGGTGCGTAAGTACATTTTTAATAGTAAATAATTTAAGTAATATTTTGCATTCTCTTCCAGTGATCGGCGGGAAGTGCACCCCACGGCCTGAGAGTGGAAGTAGTGTTTTCTGTGTTATTTCGGCTCGAGAGTAATAAACGTTGTTGCAGTAAAACGCACGAGTAAATGTGTTTAATGTTGTATTTTGTATCCAAATAGACTTATTAAGAACAATAACTCACATCATTTTGAATATCAAAGTTGCGATTCTTAGAACATCATGAGTTTGTAGGCACATGTGAATTTGTATAGAAAACGATAGAATAGTAGCCAAGAAAGGAAAGAATGGACTTTGAACACAGTAGCATTGCTGTTGATATATCTGTATGTTAGGTAAATTACTTAAAGGTGGGCCTATATGCAGAGCTTAAAAGTTAGATTTTATTTTTTTAATTTTACTGTACAATTTATAATTTATATAATAACTATTTTTCAAATGTTATTTTTATTGTTGCTAATAATATATTAGACGATTGGAGCCATATAGTGTGACCATTCAAATATTCGACATACGAATTCGCCGTCGCCGCCGCCGCCGCTGACGACACCAGCTTCTCCAGCAAGAGGGGTGTAGAGGAGGTAGGGGGGAGGGTCTTCCTACCGTCCGTTGTGACGTCACGGGGGCAGGAGGGAGGCGAGAGATTTTTGTCGTTGGTCAGACGTCGTGGAGTGAGGTTATCTTGAGAAAAGAGGTATTTGTACTGTACATTTTGTTTATACATTCTAGATTGTGATCAGTGCTTCTGTTGATAGAATGTACTGAGTTGGAAAGACACAGCTTCTGTTAAATTGAAACTATACATTCAATAGAGATGTTTAAAAGAAGACAGAGTGCAAGAAGTTTATGTCAGTGCTGATGTAATAGTCACTACAATAGAGGCTATTGTTTATTTTTGATAAGCAGATGCTGTCACTAACAAACCGAGTTGGCTTGTGCAATGGCACGTAGACCAGGTGATCTGCAACAAAGTGTGCGCAGCCTTCCCAATTTGAAAGCTTGGGGTAGGGCAGTCTTGTAGGACGAATCGTGGTGCATACCATTTTCCTCCGAACAAAACAAGGTTATTACAGAATGTTATTATATTTACTGTGTTACTTGAATGTATTGCAAATTATGCATTGATTAAAATTAAGAATTTTATGTTATGAGACATTCATATTTATGCTTCATCTTTGCTTGTATCATTCTCTTAAAGTGTACAAGACTAGATGATTTATCATGTTGTACTGATCATGTAGAAGCATTAGTATGATATAAGAGTCAGAATGTGTTACATTTCTACATTTATTTCAGCACAACATTTAAACACTTGTAATTTTAAGAATTGGTTCATGTTGATCTCTGAGGTGATAACATGTGTTTGTCATTTGTAGTTTATTTTCTAGTTTAAATGTCTTTGTGGTGTTGACACGGAGATTAAACAGTGTTCTGAAGAGACCGTCACTTGCTTCATTTTTTGTCCTCAAGGTGAGATGTACTTTAAGGGTCATTTAAGAGAAAAATATCCTGCAATGAATGCTGCACTAAAAAAATAAGAATTCAATTTGTGTTTTTAATGCTTAAGCACCAGTTTGATAGTGCAATAAAGAATGTGATAATATTGATTAAACATTACGTCACTGTCATATCATTCTTTACTTTTTGAAGTCTGATTAGTGCTAATGTTCAATTTTTGCTTTACTCATTAGAAAACTAGTAAATGGATAAAATGATTGTCTCCAGAACAAAACAAAGTTTTGTTTATATTTGAGGAAAACTTGTTGTTTTTTCTTGGGTCATTTTTTGTTTTTTTTAATTTTGTACAATGTTTGGTCTTTTTGTTATGGGTGTTTATGGAATGATATTCTGTATCTTGGTAAATGCTCAAGGACACGTCCAATTATAAATGTTCTGTGACTACGACTTTGTAATTTTTTATATAATCTTCTAAAGGGAGAGCCCCAAATCCATGAACATTTCACACCCAGCCTGAGTAAACGTCACAATAGTCCCCCTCTATTCGGATTATGAATTTTCTATCACGCGCTGCCACTGAAGTAAGTACCTAGTTTCTCAATACTGACGCCACGTCAGAATAGAACATTTATGTAGACTATATTTGAACGTTATTGTAAACAATTGAATTTGGACTTCACGCAGTAAAAAGCGCTGAAATATGAGTAAGAAAGTTTTGTAGTACATTCTGGATTTTCTTCTCTAATACCTGTATATTCTTGAAGTCCATATCTACATATTAATAGATTAGATAACATTAAAACATATATGATGGTTAATGTCCGAATATGGCTTACTCGCGAATTTGTCTGTTAATGTTCTCATTATCCATGTTGAGAGAATAAAGTTCGATGTAGGGACAAATGCGAACTTAAGCCTCATTAGTGATGAATATGGTGATAGTATCGGTCATCCTGATCAAATGAATTATGATGGAATGAGGAGCATGGGAGATGAGACAATTCAGAGTAACATGAATCAAATTCTACAATAAATTTCTCCTAGATTGACAGAAATTTGATGTACGGCCCAAAGGTTGGAATGAGAGCGCTAAAAGTTATCATGTGCACTCGAATTGTTTATAGAAAATGCTTTTTGTAACATTAAGTATGGAAATATCTTGAGAAGTGTGTCTTGCAAGCGTTACCAACGGGGAGAGTGTTGTAAGGAGTGAAGTGAGGGATGCAGGATTTGCATCTCTTGTAACTTGTTTGTAACTGAATGTTTTGTATTAATTAACTTTCAAGTAATATGACAGTAAGACAAATCTATTATCATAAACCGAAAATAAACATTATTAATATATATATATATATATATATATATATATATATATATATATATATATATATATAAGGTTAAATATGCCAGGATTAAAATATGTAACTCTATATTTTGATATAAGTACGTCCATATTACTGTTAATATTACTCTTCTTTTAACTCCATTTTTCTATAAAACCTCCAGATTTTTATTCTTCAAAAATGTTACTTTTTCCAAGTAACGTACTCCATTATGGATTGCTTTCTTATAATGATGGCATTTCATGATCTTAATTTATTTTCGAATTTTGGTTTTTATGTTCAGCCAATTGCACCATTGTTCAACTTTGTACTGTAGGAACCACCACTAGATTGCCTAACAGATGTTTTCTTTCAAGCTCTATTTGACTTTGGATTTTGGAGTTTGCTTCGGTTCAGTAAAAATGTCTCTGCCCAAACTTGCGTCCCAACGACTCGCGTTTCCGTGAATCCGCTGCTACCTCCGCTCTCATCCGTCATCATTTCTGCGGCCCCACCAGCCCAGAGCGCGCCTGTGTGCGCTTCGCATCTGTCTCTGTCCACCCCGCCCCCTCCCGCCCTCTGCGCGGCCAAAACGCTGCCTCCGCACCGCATCTCCAAAGGCTGCGCGCTCCGGATTCACATGCGAGTCATTGACTGCCCACGACAATTGAATGCACTTCACTCGCTGCTGTGTGGCGCGCTATTCGCTCATACACATGGGGTTCGCCGTGCTCATTAGGTACCCGTTCATCAGGAAAGCCAGGCAACATTTTGATACTATAAAAGTGAAATACGACTAGTTTAATGCACGGTATTGCGTACAGCATATGTAGGTACTAGAGCAGACCGTGAAAAGTGTTACAAGCACTCAGCCGCCAGTACATTAGTGGATGCTGAAATAATATTTGCTTTTACGTAGAGGATCATGTCTAAAATAGAAACGTTTGCAAAATACATTAACATGAAACGTGAATTGGAAATTGTGAAGGGATAAACTCACCAAAACTTGTAAAGAATCAGAAAAGCGTTTTGAGGAAATTATTTTTTTTCTTTTCTTTCTTTTCAGCAAAAACATGAGAAGACATTTCTTCTCAGCTTAAAATTTGCATGTTCTACTACCAGATGTTTGAACTCAGTTCTAACCACCCTCGCATTTCCCGTTCCTACTTCTGTCTTCCCGCCCACGGAAGCAATCAACAGTCTGCAGCGGAAGACGACGCGTACAACTTTCCAACTTCGCGCGGACTTTTTCCTATCAGACCGAAATAAGTTGTTCCTAAAATATCAGCGTTTTTAATCTTCTTTGTTCTTTGTTTCCATTGTTCGCTTTAAAACTTCTGCACATATTTCTCAGACTTCCAGCCATTTTTATAAATCAGAACGTCTGGCTTGGATAGATGATCTTCCAAGTGTTAAGGCTTCGGAAATATTGATAGGAGGAATGAATGATTAAATTAACATTTGAGAATAATTTTGAGTTTCACGCAATAAATGTGGATAGAAAACAATCGTGTTTTATAGACAGGCGCACAATATGTACTCAAACACGAAAGTACACACTTTACAATCCTCAAATTGGAGGTTACAAGATTGGTATATCTAGCACCATACAATTGATATTCAACTGTGATGTGAAACAAGCAGTTAATTCAATGAGTATTTAATGAAGACTTTAATAGAGTTCGATAGAACTAGTGTAACACGGTGATGAAATTTGAAATCTAGAGCTTTTTTCCGAACACACGGTGCTTTTAGACTAAATCCATTCCCACAAGTTGTCAGGATAAAATAAACACCAATGTTATGCGTAATTACATTTCATGATTAACAAACCTAATTCCTGTTTATTGTTTTAGCACTTAAAGCGAATTAAAAGGCTTTACGTGACATAGGATGGTTAAAAAAACGTCGAGACCACTGTACCCAGAGAAGGTGGTGAGTGGTTCTTAAAAAAGCATTAGCACAGTAGATGTCCCAACATAAAATGTGGAGGTTGACTTAATTAATTTGGTGTCACGTAACACATTAGTCATAAAATGTATACTGCTGCTGAGTAATCTCAGAGGAACTGCTATCTCCACACATCACTGTACATAGTTCACGTTTTGAGGTAGTTTTCTACCCATTCAGGGTGAATTTCATCACATACGTGTTTTGAAGTTATGAACATGTTTACGAACGAGATAAAGAGAAAATAGTAGTATTAGAAACACATTATTGAAGTAGAATATTGTAGAATGATATATAATATTGAAGAATTATGTTACTCGAACAAGTGATATGAAAATGTATCTATAGTATTATTTAAACTTCATTATTTAAAAATATTCCAAACTATCTTTTTCCATTGCTTTATTTTCACTCTCAGTTAAAATACTATTACGAATCTCAATACAGGTATTCAAAATTAATTTTTCTGTTTAAGGATACGTATGAATATGTTTGTTTAAAATGTCAACATCCCTTGTGAATGGTAACAACGCATAGCCTCATGTGTCAATATTTTTATTCCCGAAGTGCCTTGCGATTTCCCAATGAATGAAAAAGCATATCATTACGCCTTGGTGGGAAGGAAAGGATAGAGAATGTTGTGCTAGATGCGTTGGTGTGAAGGGGGGGATAAAGAACGTTGTGCTTGATGTTTTTGGGATTTACTATCAATAATTATATGGTTGTGAATTGAACTATAACAAAGAGTATAAGATATCAACAATACCCTTTTCTACAATTCTCTACAAAAATCTCACCAACCGATGTTTATTCATTGTAGATGTGTTTCCCATCATTAATTATATTGTCTGAGGTAATATGAACAATGTTTTAACTTTAATTACCCGATATCAGTTTAATTTTATTGTTAATGCAATTTACGTACATCGAAATCAATCGATTGGTTTAAGTTTCCTGGACCTGGAAGTTTCCTTCTCATTAAAACAATAGAACCTGCGTAAGCACCCAAACAATATTCAGTTAATTTGTGTTAACCTTTTCTCTTCTGCACACGTACAAAAAATATTTGTGGCTTGATCCAAGAAGCACCATTGTCAGTTTTTTGTGATTTTCGGTTTCACTGCCCATTGTGTACTTTAAAGTCCCTTCTTTCAGTGCAAGAAAGGTCAAAGTCAAAAGTAGATCCTATTTGATTTCACTATCAATCTTTACATTAGCCTTCGATTGTTTTGACATTTCGATGGCGTAAGAAAACTATCCATTATGTGAAACTCTGAGTAATGACGTTGGTTTTTCTTGCATCAGGTCACAGATATATACATCATTGGAGAATAAATAGATTTGATCTATTACCTCTACGTTAAAAACAACGATAAAATTAAAATGAAATATTCGAATATGTATTGTACGTATGCTTCAACGGAACGCACCTCTCATTGTTTTCGATTTTGTTCTCAAAGAGACGTAAACAAATTGATCCAATGCGATTTATTTAAACTATATTAACAGTGAAATAAAATTCTCAACCGGGAATTAAAAATGTTTAAATTCACTAGAAAATAAAAAAAGTTGTTTATGTGAGCAAGAACAACGAAACAAACAATGATGGACAGGATAGACTACTTTTGTTTAACGAATTGGATCCATTGCGAAACTTAAGACTATCACTACAGTGGACTCGTGGAACAGACTCTCACTACAGTGTCAATCACTGAAGACTGCACTATTGTCGAAGAATTTAAATGGCCGCTTACCAGATCAAAGACCAGGAGCCTTTGTTCTTTATTCAATCTAACAGCTAAAAGTGCGAAGCCCAGCAACTGAACCTCTAGAGCGAGAGGAGTTGGTCTGCGAGAAGCCATCCAGCGTTGGGCGAAGAATAGACTGCAGATCACAGCGCTTACGAGATTACCTACTCACTTGGGATTTCACGCTTGACGTCGCGTATAAAATATCACGCGTCGTACGTATAAAATATCAGTGCTCTTACGTTCTAGTGTGGGTATGCTGTGAACTGAATCAATTCGAAATAGATCATCGGTTCAAGCGTTTAAAAAGTATCTTTTTTTATTTTGCAAGAGTAAATTAGGTGTATTCAAATATTGAGCAGCAAATTTCATTTCAGAGCGTTTTAGAAATGAACTGTATATGAACCATTTCTATAATATTATTTACAATGAGATACTTTATAACTAGCTACACACTCAGTTATCATTATTTGTATTAAAAAATACATATTCGTTACATTAATGCCATTCGCAATTTATTATCTTTCGTTTTACATGCATCCTTAGATGTATGGTACTTTAAAATCGTCACATGAACCGCAAAATATTTAAATAATGCATCATATCAATCCTTGATATTCATTAGGAATCTCTATAATTCATCACAATGATTGAAAAGATAGTATTTGGTAGTAACGTCATTATGATGACGTAAGAACAGCTGGATATAATTTTTTGAGAGGATTATTTTTTTATCGGATTAAAATAAAATAGCAAATTGTCGTATTTTTTGTTTTACAACAAATTAAACTTATTGTCACACAAGTCATACATTTTTAAGGAATGGCATAGAATTAATAATTAAATAGTACCCCAACGTTAAACTTTTTGACGAATGAAACAAAATCCCACTACAGTTATGCAGTAACTCCCTTGGATTAAACCTAACTGATGACCTCTGAGTGATAAGCATGCGGTTGTTTCTTTTTCACAAAAAGCATCATTTTTCGAAGATAAACTTCTTTATTTTAATGTGCTGAAAACATTGCCAGAGAAGAGAAAATTATTCGATGGTCACTATTATGAAGTGTATAAAAGTGTAAATTTTTGTCATGGATTGGGATCTCCAAGTGAAGAAATGTCACTCCAGAAGACAATGCTTAGAAAAATTCTTGGAAAACACATAATGATGGGAGGTTGATATCAAAGAACAAAATCAACAAATAAATAAAAAATACAACATATTGTCTGCATCGTGAAATGAATGGAAGATCGATCGATATGTTTGATTTTCTATTGGATATAAAAAGCATTTGTTATGAAGTGGAAGAGAAACTCAAAGAAATGTAGGTTGAAGATATTAATTACAGGGATAAAGATGTTTAGGTTTATGACTAAATAAATTATGTCAAAGCGCTAACGTTACTTAAAAAAACAAGAACACTTCTCCTCCTGAACAACTTTGGGCATTTATAATTCAGAATGGAGATGAAAGCTTTCTTCAGAATTTTAATGCAAATAATGCTGATGGCAGCATTATCCAACACTATTCGTTGTACCAAACGTCTTTGTGTTTTACGACTGAGAGACACGTGACGTCACAGAAGTTTCCTAGTGACACGCAAGAGCAGCAGCTTTTCCCGTCACTTCATCTACCCGTGTTGCCACAAATTCGGAATGAAAAATTAAGGAAATAGAGCTTCATACCAACTGAGAGATTCTGACACCCATTTATGATGCCCAAAATCAAAATTTCACTTTATTAAACGTACCCACACGATGTAGATATTATATACTAAAAACTGTCTGACCTAGCTAGGTAGCTAGGTCTAATTTGTCCATGTCTGGATGAGAATTCTAGCGGCCGACTGCTCTGATCGGTAGTTTCCTATAAATTTTTGGATTAATACCAGACGAATGCCGGATCACTAACAAACCGACACGGGCCGCGCGCAATCTTTCCTTCCCTTTCCTTGTCCTGTCCTCTCTCCTAGACATGCACTACACTACCACACTTCTCGAGACACCACTCGGGAGTTTTGATACCCGCTGGTGACAGACACCTCGAGGGAGAAATTCCCTGCAATTGGATGTGTAAGTTGCCACCGAATATCTCCATCCAGTGCGGGGGGAACAACGCCACCTCCTGGGATAAAACATAAAATTCGCCATTTTCAATATCATGAAGTTATAAAAACAAAAATAATTCATTATTTATTTATTCATTTCATTGTCATTGAGACAAACAAGCGACGAAAATCGATCATTAAATATGCGAAACTATAAGGACTACATCCTGGCACTTTTAACAAAACAAAAATGTTTGTTCAAGGTCATTATTGAATATAAAGAGGGGACTTCCTTCCTGCACGCGCTTGGCCGTGCGTTCGAGGGAAATTGCTCGTGGCTCAAATTCTCTGTGACTCCGCAGCTCGTTTGCATCCGCGGGGGATTGCATGACTGTCTGGCGCAATGCCGGTTGCACCCGAACGGCCTTCGTTATCCGGCGCAATCTCGAGTTAGTGCCAACTCGAACGAGAAATAGCGCCGCGAGAACGTAGCTTTAAAATTCAATTTGGGAGGGCCCGCGCCAACGCGCACGTAAATACGTCCGTCCATCCCTCCGTCCATCCGTCCGTTCGTCCGTCCCTCCGTCCTTCCGCCCACGGCGCCTCCGCCGCACTGCAGGCGCTGACCCGACCCTTCGCCCCGCCCTCGCGACCCGCCCTCGCGACCCGCCCTCGCGACCCGCCCTCGCGACCCGCCCTCGCGACCCGCCCTCGCGACCCGCCCTCGCGACCCGCCCTCGCGACCAGCCGCACCGAGGGAAGAAATGCCCAAAAAACCTCATCGTATTTGGAAAAGAGTCGATTTGCGTAGAAATAGATGTTTAAATGTTTTTTAGGTCGCTAAATTGGAACATTGTAATGAAATCACAAAACTTTGAATGACTTCTTCAAAATGTGGATCGACTCGTTTGAAAATAGGTATACAGAAATGCATACAAATATTTAAAATAGTTCTAGAGGCCACTTATTATCTATATCAGGGATGTCCAACTTCCAAGGTCTCACAGGTCATACCTAAAATCTTTATGTGGTTGCGGGTCGTATTTTCATTACTCTGGTGACCCACACCTGACTTCTCCGTATTGTTGATCTCGGTACTTTGCCCAGCTGCTCTGATACCGGGGGTGGGTGGGAATGGAGCCATGCGGGATGTCAGGTCGCACCATGCATAACGCAGTGAAACACATTGAATTTCTGAATTCACTAGAAAAGAGTATCCGGACCTGGTTAGGGGAAAAAATCCTTAAATCTAAACGTAACCAATTTTCAAAATAGGGGGCAGTTGGGCAGGGGGTTGACCCCTTAGAAGGCGTGCCCGAGGCTCACAATATTCTCGTCTGACATGAATGAGAGAGTTTTCATTTCCCACGAATAAACTTTCTCGGGTCAGAATAAATAGCACTGCGGGCCGCCAGTTGAACAACCCTGATTTATATGATAATTAAATTTCTAAAATTCCAAAGCGAAGTTTCAAAAAACAAAAAAATGAAGCATTATACTTTGAATACAAATATAAGAATTCTCGAGATAGGTGATTTCGAATATGAAGTTTCAACATTCAAAGTGGATGACGAACTCATAAAAATGAAGCCTTGAATTCTGAAAATATATAGTTCTCCGAGTATCACAGAGTTTAAATTTGGTAGGCAGCATTGTAGTATATTTAAAATAAATCAAAAACTAGCAATAAATAGACTAAACGTGTTTTATTTGAATTGAAGGCATTCGACTTGATAAGTGCAGAAACTGACGGAAGCGATAAGACGTGGTACCAAATTTATAATCTACAATATATAATACTGTTGTTACGTAGCATTGGTTTGAATTCAATACTATCAAACATAATTCTTTTTAAAAACTTCACAGGTGTCTTCTGTCCGGAATTACAAACAATACGAAAATATATATTTAAAACATTTTTATATAGCATCTATCGTCAACAAAAGTCAATGAATTCGAGAGATTCGACCAATGTTAATTTTACGAGACTGTGAGAGAGACATCAACTTAAAATCTTTCAGACGCTGAAGTATAGTGATCCCATGTCTCGCGTACAAAATTTGATAATTCAGAATCTTGAACGCGCTTTCCCAAATTCCTTTGAGGCACTTCGCCCCAGTGTGCAGCACAACGCCCTCCATCCGGTGATTGCGAACGATCCCTCTTTTTCCGCTCTCCGGCGAGTTTGGCGGAAATAAAATTGAATGGGTAAAGTGTAAGTTCTCGCCTGGTCACATTTGATTCATTTTCAAACTACTCTTACCGTTACTATCATTTCAACATTTGTGTCATGATAAGTAGAAGGAATAGGATGTAGGAGTGTGTAATATTGTAAGCGAATACAGCTTTAATATTGTATGCTAACCGCACAGAAAAAAATATTGCGCATCTGCTAAAAATTTCGGTTGACTTCCACTATAACCATCGACTCCCGCTGGATAACATGTTTGTCGTTTAACGTGCTGACACCAGGCGTTCGGTACCGGAGTCAACCGATGCACACGCAAAGGGCGTCCCACGTGTCACACGCAAATTGCGTCACACGCAGAGAGGCACCATGCAATCGCGTGGCTTCAGTTGACCGTTGCAGAGCCCCAAGAATTCACGCCCGGAGAACTCCTACGATCAGAGGGCCTCAAGCGAGAGTTCCTTTGAGCCGCTAATATAAAGCCCCGCCCTCCAAGGCTTTTTATAAGCGATAATTATAATCACTGTGTCTCTGAATAAATGTCACAAACGACTAGGACATTTAGAGCAGTCGATGATGTGATGATCAATTTCAGCCGAGTGAACAAGTGATAGGAAATCCCATTCAACGAACTTACATGTGTGACGTTTACCCGTGATTAGCACGCAACTCATTTTGCACTGAAGTTTGGGAGTTACATTAAATCTCGTTGATTTCGCCAGTATATTTACCTGTTTAGAATCAGGGCATAATGGGTGGCCTACCGATCAGTAGCAAATATTAATTATGTAACTTCGCTGTGTGAAATTTTCCTCATATGATTACCAGCAAAAATGATCATCCTCTCCTCTGCGAGCCCTAGAAATTTATTTTCAGAACGTGCGTATAAAAGCTTATCCAGGAACCAGTAAAATACAAGTTGGAAAAGGCGAGGTTACGACTGGCCACATCTCCCTCTTTTATCTTCCCTGACTCGCGACGGTGGGACGGAAAGTCACGATCCTGGCATGATCATTAATATGATGTCAAAGAGGTTGGCCTTTTTATGACTTACATTTTCTAATAAATGAGAATATAAACGTGAAAATACATTTTAATGCTAGAGATGCAGTATATTTGATTAATTAGTCCAGGGATTTCCAACCTTTTTTACGTCGACCCCTTTTAAAAAAAATACTCTGCTTCATCCCTTGATTTTTCTATGATGTACAGCATAAAACATAATAATAACATAAAAATTGTACATAAATGATTTGATAACAATTCGACAAAGAATATGAATAAAAATTTCAGAAGAAATATTAGATTAGGTTTATTAAATTTATTTTTTGAGCAATTATAATTTTCATTGTTTATAAATATAAGCCAATATTACAACATTTTAAAGGTTTTCTAAATAACCCGGAGATGTGGCTCTGCAACAACCGACGTCACTGTAGAGCTTCTGACCGGGAAACTCCTTGGTTTGCGTCCCAAGGGTGGCAGGATTTTCGACACTAGCTAGATAGGTAGGTCGAGTTCAGTCGCTGTCTGAAGGAGAATTTTAATAGAAACGGTAGTTTTCCGTGGTTTCTCCAATCAATACCAGGAGAATGCTGGAGCAGTACCCTAATGAACGGGCCACGGACCGCGTCCTATCCTCACTCTTTACTTACACGCACTTACACTTTCACGCACTTCACATCCACATATGCCGGGAGACCGATCGGGAGTTTCTCTTGGGGCGGTGCCCCACTGGTGGAAGATATCTGGTTGGGGAAAACCCCGACAGTAGGTCGGCGCCGGATCTTACCATCCAGCGAGGAAAGATCATCGCTTCCCTCTGAGAGCAAAAACACCCACTACACTTGCGGAACTAATGACCTTAGCAGTTGACGTGCCCGGAATCACTAATCAATTAATATCATAAATTCACAAATCAATCAATTCAATCAACCAATAAAGATTTATATAAGAAAATATTTAATAATTAATTTCATTTTTATTTGTTGTAATCAATAGGTTCATGGTTATACTGAACAGTCTCCGGTACATAATCGGCTTTCGACCTTCTATCGATCCCTCCGGTCATCACTGACTCCTTTGAAACTTTCATTGAGCCCCAGGGGGGTTGATATCGACCCCGTTGGGAACCACTGAATTAGAGCAAGAATGTTATTATATAAATTAAGGGATGGTCCGATTATGTGAAGTTCATGATGAAGCCAACTGAAATGTGTGGTAAGTTATACGAAAAGAGATAAAGCATAATTGTCAACAACATGAAGCACAGGATAAAATCTGTCACACAATGTTTAAAGCACAAGGTAAGCATAATTGTCAATGAGACAGATTGTTTGAAGCGCAAGGTAAACTATGAATTACATTTGTAGTAAAGTGGCGTACTTAGAGGAATTGTTTCAATAATACGGTCATGGTCTGCAATATGCAGTTATAACTTCGAAGACAGGTAAATCCTACATTGGAATCTACTTTCCCGTCCGGAACATGTCCTGCCCTATGCACAGAAATCAACATTTTGCTCGTCATGCTGCGACCTTTCTTAGGACGAAATGCGGTATTGTCACACAATACGTCTGATAAAATGCTGTTTTTCGCCCTGAGGAAGGTCTCAGAATGACAGCCGAGATGTTGGCATATGAATCTATCTACTAAGTAGATAATGACTGTCACCGCGTCATTCTACGCTTTCATCCTACGTTAGAGTCCCGATGGTGGAGAATTGCCGACATCGTCTGAGTGGCTGCTGCAGAAGATGCTACTGACCGAGTGAACACTCCGATCGGTTGTTGTTGTGGCTTCTTCCCATCATTTCCAGGTAGATTCCAGAGCAGCTTTAAACAACAGGCTTCGTACCGCGCGCGAACTTTCCTTCTCCATTCTATCTGCACTTCCACTCTTGGATCCTAGCGTCAGATCTCCTACTACAATTTGTTTCCGTAACATAAAAAGCCTCCGCAAGAGCAAACTACGATGCCTAAGAATATGTTTGCGAAATGTCAAGTCATTTTGACTTGGTACCTAGAGTAATAGAATGACGAAATGTTTTAACTGGTGGCCAGTAGCAGCAAAACAATTCTACTGAACAAAACCTCACAAGCTGATTTTTCAAAGAGCATTCTGCCCCAAAACAACAAATAAAATACTGTCGTATAATACTGCAATAGTTAAAATATTTTAACAAAATCAGTATTCTCAAATTCTGCACTAACATTGTGTATAAATTCTTTACATATCACCAATTTTTAAAATTGCTGTTTCATAACGCAACTTTTGAATTCCAAATATCTAATACCAGGCGGGGTGTTCCTTTGAACAATTGAAAGGCTTTTAATTCATGTAAACACTCGAGTGAATAAAAGACATTTACTTGGGAAACATAGACACTTCAACTTCATAAATATTTGGCTCGAATAAACTGGTGCTCAGATTGCTATCTGAAATTTGTAGATCGTGAAATTGAGTTTGTTGTGGAATTTCGAGGTACAATGTGAACTACGTTATAATTTTTACAGTTTTAGGATGGATATCCCCGGATATTCCTTGAGAAGTTTGTTGTGTGAGAAGCTGAAGCCTTTGCCAAGCTCCAGTAGTGCAAGGGTATGCAAAAGCCCATCCCCATTTTATTCGTCTTTTCTGACGTACAAATGTTCCATGCAATGCCATTCGTTGTACACTCACGAATGCAAACGTGCACATAGAAATAAGATTGTATTCATCACATGTAGACTACCGAGAAGATTCCGAGTTGTATCTCAATAATTTACTGGGCTTGATTTAAAATAGTTAAACACCACATTTAACAACAGCAATCGGTTTCCTTTTATTTATTCCGTCTCATTTCTTTTAATTATAACTGAAATTATTGAATTTCTTTTATCGATGCACTGCGAGAGGAAGGAAGACCTCACGAATAACCGCCACCTCTGACACAGATCCCAATGACGTCATTGTCGACGTGTGTCCTCGTTCCCGCAGCGATTCCCTTGCGTCACAGGCTGGGCCACTCTCCGTCGACCAATACACTTCCAAGTCCCATCACTGCCACGTCCCTCTCGGTTTTATGTCCCTCTTCGCAAAAGTCCTTTCCCGGAGCTCTATCGCATCGGCGCGTCCATGATCTATCCTTGCTGCTGCGATAATCCAATCAAATATACGATAAGAAATAGTATTGGCCCTCCTACCACTCACGTTCTTTTACTTTTTACTCAAATCCACAGTTCTTTCACCCTTAATTTCTCTCTCTAGCTCATCCTCTCTCCCACCCAATTTCTGTCCCTCACATAGGCATACGCACACATATCCACAATTTCGAAAAACAGTGCCACTATAACCCAATGGTGTTACAGTATCGTTATATATAAACTTTTATTTTAAAATATATCTTAATATTTTGGAAGACAAACTGTTTTTTTTTTTTCAAATAAGATCTAAACGTTACGGAAGGAACGTTGCATTTCAGTACTTTCTGAGGGCGCCTTGAAAACGTTCATGTCGTCATACTAGTGACGCATCCAACAAGGGATGTTCCTAACCCTCATATTAGTGTTACGCATGCTATTTTTGTCGTCGATTCCTAAAATTGGAGTTTAAAGCGTAGCCATCATTAACAAAATTATTTTTTTCTCTAATTCCTCTTTTACATATTCATGAAGTAGTTAGACATTACAATTCTCCCAAGTAACTCCGAGATATCTCCCTCAATTTCACATTACATACATGGAGCAAGAGTGCCAAAGACATACATACGAAACTGGAATGGATGGAAAACTTATGTTAATTTTTTAAATGTAATAAAGAAAGCATATCATGAATTAATCGGGTGAATAGTTTTTAAAATGAATTTCAGACAAGTCGTACAATTCTGCTAATACAGCCATAATTTGAAAGTAAAATGCATAAGAGAACTTATATTGTTTACTTCATATTACCATTATTTATATATATATATATATATATATATATATATATATATATATATACACATTGTATATTTCAGTTTGTTTTATTTGTTTTTTTATTTTAATATTTTGTATTATACGCATGAAAAATCTAATGTAAAAGATGCAATTGCCCTCAAAAATAAGTAAATAAATACATAGACAATGCACCCTGTGAAAATCCTGGCTTTGTCATTGTGGCGGCAGCGCTGTTCGCGGCCAATTCGTCGGCAGCCGCTCGCGACAAGCTGCTGGCCCCGCGCCCACGACCGGCCCACCGCGCCTCGCAGCGTGTCGCCCCAGCGCCGGACAATGGCCGCGGCCTGCCGCCCCCTTGCTCGTGCACTGGACGACCATGTCAACGCCTTCGCCCAGCCCTCCCTGCCAACGAGGAACATCGGTTCCTCTTACCTCGCCCATTTCATGCGCCGTGGAAACCCGATTAGTACGTGGACGGGCTGTGAAGCAGGGGATAATCAATGATTGCAGGGGCTGGAATGACTCTTTAAGCCATAGTACATGCTTTAGGCATGACATTAAAATTATCATCCGCTCAACTATTAATCTTCACGAATCGAAATTATTCCCTTTTCCACCTTCTTTTGTAAGAAAGGTAAATTTGCATCAAAATTGGCCAACAAGCACATCACATACATTTTGTTACAAATACAGTAAATTAGCTTACATAATATTTATAATATGTTTTTAACAAAAATAAATATTGTATTTCATGTTAGGTAAATTTAATTCAATTTTATTCCTAAAATATATTGGGAAAATTAATTTTAAGTGGTAATACCCGAAATATTTTCATAAATGTTTTTATATTTTTGTACACACGTAAATGAGCACGACAATTAACCGTGACGTTCTGTTGTGGCGACTGAAATACAAGATTTAGGCGACCAACAAAACTATAAGAAGAGAAATCAAGATCGCAATACATGTGTCTAGACATTTGCAATTAAACCAAATGACTTTCATGCAAAGTTTCGGCAATGTTGTTAATTGAAGACATATGGGCTTGCAGGGCCGGAGTGAATTGAATCTTTGCTCCCAGTACGTTAACAAACGTTATGTTTTCCAGACCGCCAAATTCTAGCATTGTTACTAGTCCTTAAGCATGGAATACATTCTAAAAATTATTACGTTAGAGAAGTTCTTCATATAAACTACGGGCGCAGATATATTCAAATAAAGGCTGCAAATTTAAATTGCACAGGTAAACATAAAATATATTCTTTGAAAATTCCATGCCTCAAAAAAATTATGGATGAATTACATTCAAATAACAGATTTTTAACACCATTTGTGTGATAAACTCTCAGCACTTATTAGTTTTCTTGTAATTTCTCAATCGTTGAGAAATGTGAAAAGTACGCAATAGATTCTTCCGCATAATATTCATTCGACGCTCTACACAGAATTTAGAACCATTTTGGAGAAAATTGTGAAAATATTCTAGGGTCTTCAGGTAAAGTATTCCATAAAAACAAATAGATTTATTTCAAATTCGAGGACCCAAGACATCACCGGGTCCGATTGGAGAATAATTTTGGAGAAAATTCTGTGAATAGTGTAAGCACCAAAGTTGTTCGCAGCCGGATGGACAGACAGATGTGATTTTGAAAAATATGTTTTCGGTTTCAAGTACCCCTTCACGATTTCAGTCTCGCATATTTAATGTATTCTAAAATGCGAGAAGAAAAAAATTGTTCAGCAAGTGTTTGTGAAAGATAAGTACTTTATAGAGAAATTGTGAAGAGATAAAATGTTTTGTTTAACCTGTTTTTTGTTTCAATAATCTCTCTTTTTATGATCCGCCTCAATATTTCATAATGTCTTTGTCTTGAACTCCTTAAGGATGTTCAGAAACAATAATGTTATTGGCATCATCAAATTGGTAAGATAAACATGTTCTATTAAAACATCCCTCCTTATAAATCTTTCGAATTAAAGAGCGCGTAATGTTGGTGAATCGTACATCTGCGTTCCGTGTGTACGAGTTCTTATCCTTTTAGCTTAGGAAAGTAATTCAAAAGCACACAGAAATTATTTCATTTGCTTCCGAAGTTTCCCTACTTTTATCACCATCATCATTGTTGTGTACTAAATGAAGAAGTTTGCAAATTTTAATTAGAACAACAATTTATTCATCCAGAATCCAAACATCACAATCCGAAATACAATAGTCAGGTCTCGTCCTCCAGAAGATGTAATCAATACAAGTCGGCGTAAAAAAGGGTGTGTCCGGTGATCGTTGTCCAAGTCCGGTAGCGTTGCGTGTTGACGTAGTTCTCTTGCAATGGTGGGCGTGCTCCAAAATAGCTTCAACTCGATACTGAATCTCGACTGCCGCGTAGTGTGCCGCGCCCCGCTTATATAGCGAAGCGGTGGAGGGGCGGGCGCTGCTGTCCCCTCCTGGGTGAAGGAGGGGTTGCCGTGCTGATGGCCACTTTCAGCGAGCTGTGACCAGAGGCTCGCTGACTAGCCCTCTAGGCGGTAGGCGGCGCGGTCCTGGAGCTCATAGAGGCGTTTTGGTGCTACTCCGACCTGAGGCGCCGGTTCGTGGCACCACCGTGCGGATGCCACAATCATCATGTCAACAATTGATTTTATTGATTTTTTCAAGTTTCCTGGCGCGTCAACTGCTTTGGTCATTAGTCCCGTTAGTGTGGTGCATGTTTTTTCGGGAGATGGTTGTGATCTTCTCCTGCTGGATGGAGAGATCCGGTGCCGACCTACCGTCGGCTAGTGGGGTTTTCCCTAACCAGGACTCTTCCACCAGCTGGGCACTGCCACTGCCGGGACAAGCTCTAAGCCCTGACCGGTCTCCCGTAATATGTGGTAGTGTAGTGCATGTTAGTGTAAGTGTGTGTGTGTAAGGTGAGAGGATAGGACAAGGAAGAGGAAGGACAGATCGCGCGCGGTCCGTGGCCCGTTTGTTAGGGTATTGCTCCGGCATTCGCCTGGTGTTGATCGGAGAAACCACGGAAAACTACCGATCAGATAAGCCGGCCGCTAGAAGTCTCCTCCAGACAGCGACTTAATTCGATTCAGCTGAAAAGCTAGTGTCTAAAATCCTGCCTCCGTCAGGACCCGAACCTAGGACCTCCCGTTCAGAGGCGCAGCAGTGACATTAGTTGATGCACTGAGCTACCGCTCCCGGTATCATGTTAACAAAGTAACATTACGCTATGTTAAGAGAGTCAAGAAACCACTAAACCCTCGAGTACTCACGCAGGCTGCGAGTGAAGCGCAACCGTTTTATTTTTGTTTGTGCGCAACCTCTACTGAGTTTAGAGTGGTGGGAGTGCCAGGAGCTTCAGATGACGTGTCACTCTTACCATTCAAAATGCTTACGAACTTTTCATTCAAATCATATTGCTGTCAGATAATTTTAATGTTGGATGGGCTACAATTTACCCCAGGTGAGCAGTATTGTTATGGGTGTTTAAAACGAAATTTTCCATGCAGGAAATCGTAAAGACGATATTCTATTGCCACAGCCATACACTATTATCATTTTTTCTTCCCGGGCCTTGTTCCATCTTCAGGGGATGTGGACTTTCGTCTATCCGCGCTGGGTACCCGCTATGTCCCTCATGGGGACACATGTCAACCTTTACACTAGACGCTGACACACTAGCGGGCTCCACGGTCTGTGGTCAGAAGACTCACAAGGACTTCCGCAACAACACACACACACACGAAATACAAGGGACAAAAAATCATGCCCATGGCGGGGTTCGAACCCGCGACCCTTCAGCCCGAGGCGAAATTGACGTCCGACTGAGTCAGCACAAGTTCTAGCCACCTCGGCCATCCAGTCGGCATTTTATTATAATGTACGATACTGATATTATTATTGTCATGACTGCTGAACGAATCATGACGAATTATCAAGGGGAAATAAAACATTTCGTGTGTTAATGGACGTCGCTTATTACAATTCATGTTCAGGGAGAAAACAGAGAATAGATTTAAAGGCTATACATTAAAATTGAATGACTTTCATTCGTTATATTCAAATATATTTACATATAATAGTAAATTTTCAGAAAATTTTTACGAAACTCGTAATGGCTGTAAAATATCTTATCTTGGGATACATAATATGTGGCCTGCGCGAGCATTGGCGTTACGAAATTTCAAGCGAGTCCTGTAGGGTTAATGCGACGCCAACCTGCGGCTTTCGGCGAGTACCGAGCGGCCTCTGACCGAATCTCGATTAGCCCAACCGAAAGAGGTGGCTCAGTGCATCCCTTACACACACACACACACACACACACACACACACAACACTAACATGTACTACGCTACCACACATGCCGGGAGATCGGTCGGGGACTTACAACGTGTCCCGGCTGAGGCGGTGCCTCGCTGGTGGAAGATACCAGGTGGGGGAAAACCCCGTTAGCCGACGGTAGGTCGGCGCCGGATATGGCCATCCAGCGGGGGAAGACCACCGCCACCTCCCGAGCAAAAGCACGTACTACACTTACGGGACTAATGACCATAGAAGTTGACGCACCCGGAGTCACTAACAATCATTTAATCATTGACGTAACGAAATTTCAAGCGAGTACTGTAGGGTTAATGCGGCGCCAACCTGCGGCTTTCGGCGAGTACCGAGCGCCTTCTGACCGAATCTCGATTAGCCAACGAGCTGCTCGTTTAACGTGCTACTCGAAACCGATACGCTGCGGGTGGAGCGACCACCGAAAGATTTGCCCTGAGCAAAGATCAAACAACCTATCCACACTGCTCGGGATTCAGCGAGCGGTCGCTCGGTACTCACCAGAAGCTTTGCTGCCTTTAGATTTAGACGAATAGTACCTGATGACAACACTCTACAAATGCTACGGTACGTTTCAGTGGTTGTTGGCAAAGACAAAACAAGACCAATGGTATTACTATACTAATTTTTCAACTCCGTACAGTATCATTTTCTCAATTCACTGCTTCGTGGTGTTACTGCCGGCTTTCATGGTACAGTGGTTATAATGCGTAATCCTTAATTCGCAAGTTCAAATCCGGTTGAAGTCGGAGAATTTTTGAAGTACCAAAAATCTACAGTATGTGTACGAATGAATTTCAACATGTAAAACAGATTCCAGGAAAGGCTCTGGAAACTAGTCTACGCAATTGTCAGTGTTCGAAGAAGAAGAATTAAATCGCCTCGCGCTTCGCCACTTCGTTCCTTCCTCGAACGAGCTTAATATCGAGATCCCTTCCCCGCCTCCCCACTTCATCCCGTGCGACCTCGACCAAGTCTCATCCGGGTGCTGGGCGCTGCTCCCCGCCCCGCCCCGCCCCATCCGACCCCGTCTCCGATACATTTCCTGCTGTCCGCCCGCGCAGCGTGCTCCGAATGCTGCCAACTCGCCCCACCCCCCATCCCTGCTCCCGACCCCATTGGCTCCGACCCACCAGACAAGCTCACGGAGGCACGGTCCCTTGGGCTCCCCGGGACACGGCACGACTCAGGACCTCCGCCTGGACGGAAAGCCAACCTTCCAGGAACAGCATCACTGGGGGCCGATAGAACTTTAGTGGTTCTAGGTTATGACCAGAAAACAACATGCAGGAGGTAAACTCGTCTTCATGAGTTATAAATAGAATTTTATTAGTGTATATAATGTTATTGCTTGTTTTTTTCATTAAGAAGGATGGGATATCAGAAGCAATGTAGGAGATGCAGCTAGTATCTGGTGTACTCCGAAATTCACAAAGTAGCGAGGTATCAGCCCTATGATAGAACCAAAGGACTAGGACGAAGGCTCGATGAGAAGGAAGACAAATAATGCCAGAAAGTTAGTGCTGTTATAAGACCACAAGTTCATTATTAAAATTAATTAAAGTTAAAAAGAAATAATATTCTCCTTTATAACAGAGAGCATGGATTTTATCACAAATGGAACACATCGAAAGTACCAACAAACTGCGCACAGAGCACGATCCGCCGTTGTTGCCGAACGTTTCTCAAATTTACCTGTCTCATCTACCGTATTATTTTCTAAACCTGTACCCTCGACCACTAACGACCGGGCGTGGTGGCTCAGCGCATCAACAGATGTTACTGCAGCGCCTCTGACCGGGAGGTCCTAGGATCGAGTCCCGATGACGGCAGGATTTTCGACACTGGCTTTTCAGCTAGGTCGAATTCAGTCGGCAATTCAGTCGACAATTCTAGCGGTCGGCTGCTCTGATCGGTAGTTTTCCGTAGTTTCTCTGATCAACACCAGGTGAATGCCGGAGCAGTACCCTAACAAAGGGGCCACGGACCGCGCGCGATCTTTCCTTTCTCTTCCTTGTTCTTACTTCATCCCTTACACACACACTTACATTAAAATGCAATACACTACCGCACATGCCAGGATACCGATCGGGACTTTAGAACTTGTTCCGACTGAGGCGGTGCCCCGCTGGTGGGAGATACCTGGTTGGGCAAACCCCGCTAGTCGACGGTAGGTCGGCGCCGGATCTGGACATCCAGCGGGGGAAGACCACCGCCACCTCCAGCAAAATATTCACTACACCTACGGGACTAATAACTATAGTAGTTGACGCGCCCACAATCAATCAATCACCAGTAACGATTGTTTCCAGAACTATCCTCTCAATAACCTAAGTGGATGTTTTCAACTAAAAAATTACTCTTAGGGAGGTGACAATAAGTTAATCCCTACACACTTTGCAGGTACAAAATTTCTTGACCAATCAACTGAAAATCAACTTCAGCCATGAGGCTTTTCAATCAACTGAAAAGTCTCATGGCTGAACTTTGTTCTGCCATTGTAAAACAAAAACAACTGCCGAGAATGGTCGAGAATGAGCGGTACTGACAGTTTCAGCCATTGACAGAGACCGACTTATAAATTTCACAGATAGAAAAGGAGTGCGTGCGCCCTCCGAGACTGCGAAAAGAAGCCTGCGAGAACGAGGGATAACAATGCCTGTCGTGCGGCTTTAACGTCCCATCTACAGAGCTTCATTTGGAGGATTGCAACTTCATGCGCCATCGCAGCTTCTTTATTTTTTTATTTTTTGCTTTTTTGTTTTATTATTTTCTATGTAATCCTTAAATTAATCTGGCAAAGAAGATAGTCCTCATTAGCCTTTTTAACCCGTGTTATTCCAATGAAATGTCGGAACTGTATTTGCACTTTCCAGACACATCTCGCGCAAGGAATTTTTTTTAAATCCAGGACAGCCCCAAAATTTTTCATAAAGATTTTCTTCAGAAAGTAATACAAACATTGTTTGTATTACTTACACAGTGCATTACTAACAAACTTTGTATTACATACAAACTTGGTATTACATACAAACTATTGCTGACAAAAGTGTTAAAATTGCTCGAGTAGTTTGTTTTGATATCTCAGGTTTCATAATCAAGTTACATTAAACGTCAAGCATCCAATATCCTAATGCATTAAATTCTATGTCTCCTGGGTTTAATAGAGGGGTCAAAATGAAAGCACTTTGAAAAACAGACGTATATAATGCCCTAATGAAGTCAGAGCTTAATAAGATTTTACTGACCTACATATCTGCAGTCTGATCTGGAATGGAAAGCAATTTGACGCTCTTGTTCCGAGGTATATTCTCCAAAAGTTCCTCTCTTTCACGCATTGCTGGTGAGTTTGGGAATTTAATGGAATGTGCGATACATCGAAAAATTGGAATGATAATTTTGAAAACAACTGAGATTTAAATTTCAGAAAATATTTGTATGAACGCTTACTCTTCGCAGTGATGTGTGCTACCTTGCCCGTGCTCTTTGCACTCACTACCGTGCTCTTTGCAGAGACCTTGGTGTCACTTAGCATTACTTCCTTTACCGAGCACAAATAAACACAGACGCACATGTGTGCAAGAAATCATTATTCGTAAGCAATATAATGAAACACACAATACTTCATAGATGGTAGTACAGCTACTTCCGAAATTCGTACATACTCAATCCAAGTCTAAGAGTGAAATTCTCTATTTAATAAACGAACATTCATACCTAAATGTTGTTTGAAATATTTCAGTAGTGTTAGTCGTTTTAACAGATATTTTCATTTCATTGCATACCGTATCATATACGCAATAGTAACATTCCTCAACAACTTAATCTCATTTATATTCCATCAGCTTACTGTTGTATATTACAGGCAGAGCGTCTCGTCGTCATCCCTTCTAGTTCGACCAGTCGAGGTTTCGACCAGACGCCGTGTCGTCCCGTTATTCCCGCTCACCCCAGCTTTGCCTACAGTTGCTTCACCCTGAATCGCTGTTTCATTCTGCACCGTCATAGTTTTTTTCCACATCGCCCCTCCGCACTCCACCGATCACCAACCCGCGCAACTCAAATTCAACTTCTCTCCCGCTCACCTCCCTCTTCCCTACCTTTTTTGTTGTAAGCCCTGTATTGCACCTCGCAATATGCACCTGCGTTACTCTCTATCCGGTCTGCCATGCTTCTCTCCGACCTGTGTGCTACAGAGCTCCGCACCGCCTCACCTCTCTTTTCCTGTCCCGTTCCTCATCGTTAGTTCCGCCTCGCCCGCCACCGTTGCTTTCAATCCCGCTCTTCCCCGATCTACGTATTCTCGCTGCTCGGCAACGCGTCGCTCCTCCCGGACCCCCTCGTTGGTATCGACGAACCTCAGGAGTGAGTCAGTACCTCTGTAGCGTCAACTACGTAGGTCATTAGTCCTGAATGTGTACTAGGCGTTAAATCCCAAGAGTGGGCAGTGTTGCTCCCACTCTGGAAAGCGAGATTCAGCGCCGATCTACACATGAGCTTGCGAATGTCCCCCGCTCCCCTGCTATTACAGCGGGCCACCTCCAGTCGGTACAACCTCTAAGCTTTCGTCCGATCTCCCGACATAATTCGTAGTGTAGTGCTTGTGTATGTGTGTGTGTGTGTGGGTGTTACGGCGCATTTGTTAGGATTCTCCTCCAGTACTCGCCTGGTATTGATCGGAGAAACCACGGAAAACTCGGGGCAGCCAGCCGCTGAAATTTCCCTCGACCCTTATTTCCCTCGAATTCGACCCTTATTTGCAGCTAGATTCAAAAACTCTCCTCGGGACTCGATTACTAGAGCATCATGGTCAACAACGCTGCAGAGTCGACGGCGTTGCCGCTGAGCTTCCGGGCTTGGTGCCTTGTTCCGCCTCTCCCAGCTCGCTTGCTCCTAATCCTCTTCTCCGCTCCATCCCCACCGCCCCGCCGTACACCGCGTCTCCCAGCCCAGCTCACCGGCTCCGACGAACCTCATAAATCGGACGGCGGCGGAGGCAGCGCCCGGCGGGCTCACGGCGCGTCGCCGTCGTCTCACGCTGCGGTCGATAGGCGCCAGTCAGCGCAAGTAATTCTCAGGCGGCGGCGGCGGCTGTGAGGGCGACGGCGGCGGAATGCAAACCGAGTAATTAAAGGCTCCCGGGGTGCCCGGGTGACGCGCAGCAGGTGATGAGGCGAGGGAAGACGCCGCAGGAGGGGCTCAGGTGCTGGCGGTGTCGGCGGAGGCGGCGGAGGCGGCGGAGGCGGCGGAGGCGGCGGAGGCGGCGGAGGCGGCGGAGGCGGCGGAGGCGGCGGAGGCGGCGGAGGCGGCGGAGGCGGCGGAGGCGGCGGAGGCGGCGGAGGCGGCGGAGGCGGCGGAGGCGGCGGCGGAGGCGGCGGAGGCGGCGTGCGCGGCGGCGGCGGTGGCGGCGGTGGCGGTGGCGGCGGCGGCGAGCGCCAGTCGGCGGCGGTGGTGAGGCTGAGTGATGGTGCAGGCTGCCGCGAGGACGGCGGACCAGCCGCGGATCCCATTTGTCTGCTTCTAGCAAGTAGCGCTGTTCCGTGTTGAGAAGGAATGCACGATGTGCCTGTTGATTTGTTAGTCGCTTTTCCCCTTCTAATTCTAATTTATTAGCTCGTTCAAATGTTTTTTTCATAGGCAAGTTTTCTTTTTGAATTTTTGCATCGCGCTTTTCATTCTCAGAAACATCACTTAATCTCTATAACTATTGTCTTCTTTATTCATACCTTTTGATGTCATTTCCAATTAAAAATGTTTGCGATCGTGAAGGTTGGTGCAAGATTTTTGTAATAGCCTGAAGTCCTAGTAAACAGTGGTGAATATACGTCAGAGTCAATGAAGTCCATTGATTTCGTGTGCACAGTCAAAACATTACTTCAAAAATTTTTATATTTCATAGTCCATTCTTCAAGCATCTGACCATATATTACCGTTCCACAAACAAACAACGAATGAAATGTAAAACGTGACCTAAAATCGCGTCAGGAACCGTGAAGCTTCGTTAGTTCATTTTGTGGTGGGTATAAAGCGGAAAATGCCAGTCTTTGCAGAGCTATTATGTTTCTGAGCACTTGGGTATAAAAGCAGAGATGCCAAGAGAAGTTTGAATTATAAAGCTAGGATAGCTACAGACTTGAATATTCAAACATTTATAATTTAGAAGCACAACTTAGAATTTTCCTTCCAAAGTAGTACTTGAAACTCAAAGTTGACGCAGCGTAGAGTTTATGGCATTATAAGTTTTATCAAGAATGATGAAGACATTCGATCAGGAAAAGCCATAGTTAGGGAAAGCATGATGATCGCTCCAGAACTTTTGTATTTCAACGGCTAAGATAAACAACAATATGTCGACCTTACAGAGTGAACACGAGAAAAGTTCATAAAGAAAAAAATTAAAATAACAATTATCTGGTACATTCTACGTTGAAACTAGAAAGTTTACAGTCCAAGAAGATAATTTTTTTTAACTTTCCTTCGTCTGGATTACCTTATTAAAGAAACGTAATTCTTATTCAGTGGTTGTATATGTGTCTCTCAATTAATGGGTCTTTCGCTTCTTCTCATTCATTATATTTCTAGCATTTTTCAATATTTTCTATTCATTATTTTTTCTACATTTATATATTTGTGAATCTTGTATTCTAAATGTCATTCTTTTATAACAATCTTTTCTATCATAAAATTAATTAATTTGCATAAAAAGTATTAAATAATAATAGTTATTACCAAATGTAAAATGATTTTCTATTTTAGATTTTTGCACGATTGTTTTTTGTTATAAGGAAACTTACTTAATAGCCAAATACTATTATTCAAATGTATTCGTATGTATTCTTGCGATTTATTATTATGTCATACATGTAAATTGCAGTATTATTTATGATCACTTATTTGAACTGCATGCATTTCCGTGCATATTCCGCAATAAATATTCACCACGATAATTGGCATAAGGTCAATCTTGCAACCATTATCCCCCTTTGCATCACGAGTCAGGGGGCATGAGATGGAAGCTGCAAGGCGCTAATGAGAGTAGACAGAGCGTGTAACCGTGCACACCATTCCCTCGCCTCATGAACATGAATGGCAGAGTAACTAGGGGCCGAGCGGGATGGGGTGGGATGGCTGGTTTGCATTCGCTTATTGTGAAAGAGTTACAGAAGTGAACCGAATCTTACGCTTTGCAATTGAACATTTTCATGGCGTACAATTTACAATGAGATATTACGAAGATAAAAGTTTTAATAGGACCTACAGGTTTTTCTTATTTTGTTGTTTAAAAGCTGGGATATTTTAATTTCTCATTGTGAATATAAGAGTTTGACTTATCCATATATAATTATTTAAATTGCTGCTCATTGTATTGATTAATTCATTTTAGACCTGGAGTATTCTACCTACGCATTAGTCGGAACAATACTAATAGAATTGCCTCTCGAATTTCAGTTTGAAAGTTGTAGTTCCAGCAGGGATGAACTGGCGGGGATGGCGAGCATCCGAAGTAGCCAAAACGCGGAAGCCCTAGATGCTCCAAAGGGCGAACTAATAGGAAGGAGACAGGGCACGACCTCCGGACAAAGAGACATTGTTGCGGAGGAAAGTACGGACTGCACAGCACGGACAGAGACCACGAAGCCCGGCGACCGGTCTTGAACTTCGCGAGTCTCTCCCGCTCACCCCAAAACGCTTCGGTGCCTGCACGCTGCCGCCCCGCAGCACACCCCCATCTCTCCGAGTCGCGCCAACTCCTTCCATGCTGACCGCGCTTGCTCCTTTCACACCCCCATCCCCTCCTAGTGCCACCCTGCTACATTATGGTGCCCCTGCGGAACTCTCTCCCCGGCATCCGCTGCTACCACCGTCTCCGTCGCAAAGACCACCTGCAATGCCCTTGGCGTCTCATAACCTTGCCCCGACTCTTGAACACCCAGGAGCTTAAAAACTTGAAACTTAACATCTGCTCGCGTCACCATGGCATGCTCTATGTTCCAAGACGCGGTCTGATCCTAGCATCGCTCAGTCCTCACCATAATACTTCGACCTCATGTTACCCATCTCGGCAAGTCCTTGCTCTGTTCTTACCAGTGGCCGGGATCAACTGATGTCATTGCAACGCTTCTGACCGGGAGGTCCTAGGTTCGAGTCCTGACGGCGGCAGGATTTTCGACACTAGCTTTTCAGGTAGATCGTACTCAGTCGCTGTCTGGAGGAGAATTCTAGCGGCCGGCTGCTCTGATCCGTAGTTTTACGTGGTTTCTCCGATCTACACCAGGCGAATGCCGGAGCAGTACCCTACCAAACGAGCCACGGACCGCGCGCGATCTGTTCTTCCTCTTCCTTGTCCTATCCTCTCCCTTTACACACACACACTAACATGCACTATACTACCACATATTCCGGGAAACCGGTCGGGAGCTTAGAGCTTGTCCCGGCTGGGGCGGTGCGCCGATAGTGGGAGAGTCCTGGTTAGGGAGAAACCCTACTAGCCGACGGTAGGTCTGCGCCGGATCTCGCCATCATCGGGGGAAGTTCACCGCCATCTCCCAAGGAAAAACATGCACTACACTAACGGGACTAATGACCAAAGCCGTTGACGCGCCAGAAAACACGAAAAAATCAATCAATCAATCCTACCAGTGTGTTTCTGCCCATTCAGTAAACATTCATTTACTGTTTACTATGTTATAGCAGTGCCACCGGGTACTCAACAATGCAACGTCATTAATTAGTCATCACCACGGTCATATTGGTCACGTAACATCCTCAGTAGATGAGAGCGTAGGTTTCCACGGCCGGAGTCTGAATGTTTTTGGCTGGCCGGGAGACGCCGCGTCCAAGGCACAGGAACCGACGTTTCGGCCGCCATTCTGCGACTTTCCTCATTACGCCCTGAGGAAGGTCGCAGAATGGCGACCAAAACGTCGGCACCTGTGCCTAGGACGCGGCGTCTCCCGGAAAGCCAAGAACATCCTCAGTAGATGCTCCATCCTCATTGCATCCCATTTGCGGACAGGACGCTACCAAAGATATTGAATTTTTTGCATCGTGTCCTCATCGTATTACTTCCGTGTCCATATCGCATCCCTTCACCATGTTCTCCTGCTGCCTCCTCCACACTTTCATCTCTTACCATCGTGTTATCCCCCAGGGCTCGCTCTTCCATCTCCTCCCTTCGCATCAGCACGTCCGCTCTGCCCCTGCGGCATCCTCGGCGCGCCTCGCCTCGCCCGGCCTCCGCCAACTTCTGCCTCCGCCTCTGATCAGGTACTTTACCCATCGCGCCCGTATCTCGGCGCCCCTGTCACCGCCAAAGCTGCGCCGTCGCGCCGCTGTGGTGGCGCCGCCCTCATTTCGCACGCAGCTCACGTCGCCGCCCCGACGCAGCCCAACCGCGTCGCGCCGCGCCGTCGCTATTGCCTCTTCAACGCCCGCCTCGTGCGCAGCCACGCCCGCAACGGGACGCGGCTCCACCGCTATCGCAGTCAATGGATTGATTGATTGTTGGGGATTCCGGGCGCGTCAACTTCTGAGGTCATTAGACACGTAAAAATAGTGCATTTTTGTTCTCGGGAGGTGGCCGTCTTCATCCCCTGCTGGATGGCGAGATCCGATGCCGACCTACCACCGGCTAGCGGGGTTTCCCCCACCGAGTATCTCCCACCAGCGCGGCACCGTCCCAACCGGGACACGCTCAAAGCTGTCGACCGGCATGAGTGATAGAGTAGTGCGTGTTAGTAAGAGTATGTAAGGGGAGATGATAGGGTAAGGAAGAGGTAGGAAAGATCGCGCGCGGTCCGTGGCCCGTTTGGTAGGGTACTGCTCCGTCATTCGCCTGGTGTTGATCGGAGAAACCACGGAAAACTATCGATCAGAGCAGCCGGCCGCTACAATTCTCCCCCAGACAGCGACTGAATTCGACCTAGCTGAAAAGCTAGTGTCGAAAATCCGTTGGGACTGAAACTAGGACCTCCGGGTCAGAGGGACTACAGTGACATCAGTTAATGCCCACCGCAGTCAATGGATTGATTTTTTTGTTTCCTGGCACAACTGTTATGGTCATTAGCCTCGTAATTGCAATGTACGTTATATCTCTGGAGGAGGTGGTGTTTCTCCCCAACTGGAATACGACATTAGTGTCAACTTACGTGTGGGCTTGCGTTGTTTTACCCAATTCAAGTATCTCTCCCAGTTAGGCAGCGACCCAACGAGGAGAAGTTATATTCTCTCGACTGGTGTACCCTTATGTGAAACAATGCAAGGTAGTACGTAAATATGCTTATGGTGGAGGAAGGGGAGGAGACAAAGATGAACAAGGAACGACCACGCATCGTCCGTGGCCCGTTTGTTAAGATACTGCTCCGGCATTTGCCTGGTATTGATCGGAGAATCCACGAATAACTACTGATCAAAGCATTCGACTCCTAGAATTCTCCTCCACTCAGCGGTTGAATTGACCCAGCTCTGCAGCTGGTGTCGGAAACCAGCCACGGTCAGGACTCGAACCACAGCATTTCCCATTTACGAACGCTGCAGAAGCCACGCTACCGCCTTCAAATTCCCGCTTCCTCCCACCCCCGCGTAACGCACATATTCTCCGTCGCTTCAACCCCCACAAACGCTTCAGCTCTCAACCTCGTTCGCCGACACGTTCCTGTTGCAGCGTGCCTCGTTGGCCCCGCCGCTCAACTCCAATTGTCCGCTCCCCTGGAATCGCGCATATTTCGTTGCATTCCGCCACGACACAGCCGCTGCGCCTAGAATTCGCACTGCTATAGGCAAATGCCTTTCACGTATTTGATCTTCACTCACCTGCCAGCGTCAGTGATGGAACTATCGATCTCTTTCGGCTCTTTCTGTCCCCGCACAGTCACCCATGCTTGGCTGTGGTGCACTAGCTACCATGCCAACCACTATATCTGATTTACATGTGACTCCCTAAAGAGCCCTGTGCAGATTTACATATTGCACCCTGATTTAAAATGCAAAATTCTCAACGCTTCATTGTTAAAAATACAAATACTCTTTAAAGAAGTAGTTTAATCATAAATCAAATATTTTAATTTTTAAAGTTTAATAGTTTTACAAAAGAGTCTAATTTTTGTATACAACTTTCGTTAATTTCCTTAAGGCATAAGTAGTCTCTGCCTAAACCATGTAGAATCTTCAATGTTATCCCTGTAAATCCATACCGGAAACTAATATGTATCTTCCTCTCAGCTGTCTACGCATCTGCACACATTCCAAGTCACTCTCCAACAGATACCTTTGCTAGACAGTTGCATCAACATATCTCAGTCTGAATATGCTGTTAATGAAGTGTCTGTATATATTAATTATATTTTCATTATCTCGCAGACAAATTGTCAATTGATAGGAGAATTAACAGAACAATGCAACTTTCAACAACGCATTCCATTCGAATGGAAAAAAAATACATTTCTTATAAGTCTAGTGACTTTTTTCTGAGTCAAATTTTGATTTTAATTTCGAATGAATTTCTTTATCCGAGAGTTCAGTATACACATTTTTTTATAACTACAGAGAATTGTTTGTTACTGAGATCAGCAAAGTATGGATCTGACTTTCATTTTCAAAAAAGGTTTTCAATCACCACACGATGGTCTTCAATCGTGGTCATCTGTATTTTCAGTTTGTTCTATTTTAATTCAGTAGAAATGTTGCTTTTTTCTATTAGTTCAAGGGATAATAAGTCGCTGAACTGGGGTTTTTCATCTGTGTGCAGGTAGATCGGAGGAATTTTCGAAACATCAACTGACGAATAATTGAGTATTCGTTATTTGAAACGCCAAATCTGATGGTAATTGTAACACTATATACATTTCCCAATGAGCCTGTTGAGTTTATCGCCTCGCTTGATGTTGCACTACTTTGTGACGACCCTGATGAGAAGTGCTGTGCACTTGATTTTTCACTTTTTCTTTCACGATGGTATTTCATTTGAACGTTTGCTTTCGCTCGAAGCTGCTTCGTGGTCACATGTGCGTTTGTTTTGCAACATTGGTAACTGAGACTAAAGGTCCACTGAGCTAAATGTTTCAGTAAGTTGAAGGGAACTTTTCTGCTGATTCAGCTAGCTGGCTGGCTGGATCCGTGGTGAAGTATGCGTGTAGGAGATTTGATGAAATTTCTTCCGAGGTGATACAGTCGGTGTTAATTCCATGTAAAACAGATAGAGCACCTCAGATGATTTTCTCTCTACTATAATTGAGTTTCTGTAACCTGGTCGATGACAGCTGTTATGGTTTCGTCCAATCGGGAGCTTAAATGTCAACACAGTGACGTCACTGTGATGACGTTTTAGATCATGATCGGATGACACCGTAACAGATGACGAAGTGTCATCTGCCAGGTTAAAAAACCCAAGTATAGGGCCGTTGTCAAACATTCAATTTCCAACTAAACGTGAAGCACACAGCAATCACTGGGTTATGACTATCACTGCGATGTGCAACACTTGGCTGCGCGACGAGTGTCTTCACAAACACGCCAGCAATCCCAACACACGTCACTTGGTACATCCATCACATTGTGATAAAAGCCGCCGGGCAAATCCACGTTTTCTCTGCCGTTTATCTCCCCCTCTTCTATGTAAATCAGCTCTCTCAACCATAAACATATCACTCCTTATCGCGACGTGCCTGTCAACGTAGTCACAATCGCACTCCTCTCGTCACTTCCCGCCCCGTGCAGCGGTGCCGCTCCTTCCCGCTACGGCTGCCTACTCGCACCACCTCCCCATTGATCGCCTGCCCAAGCTGCTGTCTTCAGGAAGCCCGCGCATCGTTCAATCATCATCTAACCTGCCAGCGTTCCCGTCGCTACAATCATTGGTTATGAACAATGTGTTCACGAGCCAACCAATGCAGAATTCCACACAGTCGCCAAAATCTCAATATTTAGTTTTTAGTCCGTTCATTTACCCATTTTCCCCCTTGGATGATTCATGGATAACGTGCTAGCTTTTTGTTTAAAATTCCCGGGTTCGATTCCCGGCCGGGCAAAAATGGTGTGGCTTTCTAATACAAATCGCCTCTGTTTCTGTAGCTGTATAAGGAAAGGAAAAGCTCCGGCAGGCCAAGTAAGCTAGATATGGTGATGAAAATACGTCAATCTCGCCGCAAATTTACCTCAAGGGACACTAAGACTGAAATCTTGACCAAAAACTGAAAAAATATCGAATTTGGTTTTCTGTATAATAACATTGCATGAAGTATTAGAAATAAAACTAAATTTACTCCCAACCAGTTTTCGCCATTTTTAGAGGGACGGGAACCATTTAAATACCCCATGTGTTTGCGTTTTAAGATCCCAAACGCCAGTTTTAAATCATTCGGACAACAAACAAGTAAGAACAACTCTATTTTTATACAACTTTCTCTTGTAGAAGAGTTTTGTTGAACTTTGTGAGCAATTGTATGTACTACAATTGTAAAATTTAGAGTAGCCACGAAAGCAAACTAATTTTGGTTTATATCTTTTGATTACATTGCATCTTCAATGTAATCTATAATAAATAAAGTGACAAGAATTTTGCACTGTATATTTTTATTAATAAGTATTTTAAAAGAATATTGAAAACTTAGTAGTATCTCGTGTGTGTGTAAGGCACACGGATATGCATTTTGTTTACAATTGTATACGACTGCGTACTTGGCTAGTAAAAACTGTCTGTGATTTTGTTATTTTGTTTGTTGTTTTGTCCGAAAGTATAGTGAAAAATTTAAGTTTCAAGTGACACAAACCTAAAGGTAGAATGACGAAAAAACGTAATGGCAAAAAAGCTCTGCAAAATTGAAATACAGAATATTTCTAAAATCTGGATAAAAACTCATTTTACTCAAAACTACATTTTCTTATATTTAAAAACTCACATGCCTGTCTAAATATTGTTCAGTTTTTCTACATTTTGGCTCAAGAATTGTATACATAGTAATGAATAAATAAATGTGTGCATTGTTTTGTGTGTATCATTAAAAATGTCCAAAATATAAACATCTACATACAAAAAACATACTAAAAATGTGGGAGAAAAAAAATTAAAATAATTCTAAAAGCTTTTTAAAAGTTCATATTTTAAAATCCATGCACAGATTTACTTAATATTATTTAATAAGTTTGAAAAAATGCAAACAATTTTTTTAAATACAATGCGCATGGGACATTTTTATCCAACGTTTTTGCGATAAATATAATAATAAAAACGTATGTATTTTCAAAAATATTTTAACAAAACTGATAAAATTTTAACCAAGTAAATTAAATACTATAACAAACAAACTTGCAAACTTTCAAGAAGATTGAATAAAAAATAAAGAAGTTTTACATTTAAGTCCTTGTGTCCCTTAACGTGAATAATAAATGAAAGCTGGCAAAAGCCGTATTAATACGGTCCTAAAAGACCAAACATATTATAATATATACTATATATAATATTATACGTATGTGTGGAGAGAGAGAGCGAGAGAGATAAATGTACTCGTACTCTATGCATAATGCTATACAAACTGCGCATCTTTCTCCCTCTTATAGTACGTTCCCTGTCCCGATAAATTTCACGTTATCTCTTGATACCTTTCGCCTCTCTAATAAGTCACGGCTCTCGCATAGATAAGAGTTGAAAATATTTCTTCTGTCATGTCTGCATCACTACTTTACTCTTACTTGCGGAGCGGCGTCGCTGATACAACGAGGGCTACCGTCACTCACACTGTTCTCCATGGCACCCACGGCAATGTTATTCCCTTTCGCCACAAAAATCCCCCCTTCGCAATTACCAAACCTGCCAATCTCCTCTTTACTGTCGCAACATCTCGCTGAAATTAAGCGTGCATTTGTCGTCTCTGTCATCCCCACAACGCTGCTCGAAACTGCAATACGATAAAACATCCTTACATTCTACATCTAAATTCCTACAATACGTATACAAACGTTTGCCTCATCATTCGAAACTTAGAAACTCCTTTACCCAACATACCACTGTCAATTTCACTTGAAAGCGTCGTCCCTATCGTTTTCCAGTTGTTTCTTTAAGGTATTCGTCAAAAATTCGTATCTCATCCCACATGTCAGTTTTTAAAATACTTGTAACTTTTTCGCTCGTGCCATGTTGCACACGCACTATGATGCCTTGATTTTCATCCAAATGTTAGATTTGAATCTTGAAAAACTGTTTTTAAGCACAAAATTTGTTAGTGGTTATATTCCAAATCGATATATCGACGTGTACATTACTATTACGGTAATGAACAAATGTTATTTTCTTTGGTTGCACTAATCAAGTTAAATTTCTCTCAATACTTTCGTAAAAACGTTCAAATTCCTTCCATTTGATATCGAACCTTTCACAACGTGTTCTTGCAAAACATGTCGCTGTTCCTATACCTTTTGCTACCCGGTAATAATACAGTTGCATCATGTCAAGAAAACGGCGTTTGAACTTGATAAAGCAGTATTTAAGAATGGAACTCTTTCAAATTTTAGGAATATTTTAAAAACGATAAGAAATTTACCAAATTGGAATCTAAAAACCCATAAAATATCCTACTAAATGAATGCTGAATTATTCTAATAGCACTATTAGACTCGGAATAATTGATGGTGAAAACTGAAGTTAAGTTCCTTCGCAAATGGGGGCGGTGGAGCAATCAGGGAACATGGTGGGTTTCGCTTGCGGAGCGGGCCGGTGCAGGTGTGTAAATAAATTGCGTCCATTTTACAGAACAGAAATAAATCGTTTTTCTGTTTAAAAATGATTGGAATAAATAAATACCCGAGCAATGACGGGTTTCTTACGCTAGTCTTAAATAATGTCGAAGACTGTACTCTCCCACACAAGTGCATTGGGTTTTCAGCACCAAAATAGCGCTGGTACGTCTGGCGCCAAAATGATAGTAGTACTTCTTATATTTACAGCAAAAACACAACGACTACAGAAATTCGAGTAAGTTATAAAGTTATTTATAATACGAGAGTAAAAGTGACGTTTTATTTCGCGAATCGGAAATGTAGAGACATGAGTCCACGTAGTGGCGCAATCCTACGAGCAAAATAAAATCACTTTTACCACGTGTACACTAAGTTTTAGATAGCCTAGAGTTTTAGATAGATACAGATTTCATTACTTTTTAAATTCCAGTATACAAATCACTTAATGTTACATTATTATTTTTAGAGATTAAACACGATATTTATCAGTAATTATGTAATATATCAATTTAATAAAAATTGGATAAAGATAATGAGTGGAATATTTTTCAAATATAAACATAAAAGAGAAAAATCCGGATAAATGAGCATATAAGAAGCACTTAACTACATATCTTCTTTTCGGGTAGTTATGCTTTCGCCTGTTACGCCTCCATGGTTCCATCTTTCGCTCCATCTTTTCCTCAGACGCTAGGCGTTTCTTCTTTCTGCCGGATTGTATGATAGGATTCGCTGGGCAACCTGCCTTCATCCATTCTCATGGTATGTTGATACCAGGAATTCCTGAATTCTTCCATTCTATTTTGCAATCTGACTAAGTTCCTTTCGAATATCAGTATTTCTTTTCTAATCCTGCAACTGATCGAAAGAGTCGCAATTCACCCCTTAGCAAACTCATTTTATTTATTGTTGATAAGGTCCAAATTTCACTTCCATCTAAGAAAGTTGGATATTCACAACTTTATAAAATTTAATTTATGTTTCTTTCTTGTCTTTATTACCTAATGTTGTACGGTTCCATTCATTAAATTAAATTTTTCAACTTTGCTCTTGGTATCTATTTCTCCAGGGTACGAAGTATTTGCTTCCCAGAAAATTAAAGCTAGTTCCTATAATTTTATTATATACTAGTGGATCCGGAGATGTTTTGCTATTGATATGTATTACACTTCACATGCTACTGGTCACAAACGTAATTGTTAATCACATTTTACGATAAGCTGTGCAAACATTTTAATAGATGAACGACTATCTCGCGAGTATGATTTTGTTCTATGTCCTGGTTTGGACATGGCTGTCAAGTACCCTATTGTTAAAACGTTCTCCCTCGAGTTTGGTCATGCATTCGCTATGACACTGTCTTGGAGAAATTTGATTTATTTGACCGAGATAACGTTCAAGTAATAATTCTCGCCGATATTTCGCAATTACAGGGGCAGAATATGCAGCGAAGTCGCTCTTAATACTTGCGGGTGCGGCGGGTTGCGTAGAGATTCTGTTCAGGAGCGCTTGAGTCAGCATGAAGATATAAAATCATCAGTGCGCGTCTATGTGCGACAGTCATATCCATTCCCATTGTACTATGCCTATGTTCTTCGCGCAAGTGCAAGTAATAAACTGACAAAATCAATCGTATGAACGGTACGGTAGTGTATAAAATACGTACAAACAAAAATGGATTTTTATATATTAGATTGTCAATGTTGATCTTATAGGATTAGTTCCTTCAAATACCATAACTTTTGTTTTTATAACGGAAAAGCACAAGTTGTATGTTTTCATTACTTTTTGGAGTTAAAAGAAAGTCCGTTTCATTATATGCTAGGATTGCTTGGCCCTCTGGAAATAGTACTTATTTTTACGTCTCGAATCATGGCTTTAAAATTTGAACTTCAATACCCCACTCTCTTAGGGCTTCGTCTGGAATACATAAATGAAATGAAATTGGAACACGCAACAAACCTGTCTTAATCCTTGATATATCTTCTCTCTTCTTCACTACATATCTTATCAAAAAGTAAGCATTTCCCGTCCTGTTTCACTCAAGTTCCGCCTCGACTACCTACCTCGTAATCAGACATTGTTGACAGCGTTCTAATCTGCATACATTTGGTACCACACCTGTCGCCGCTATCTCCCTCAGCTCTTCGTTGGCAACGCCGGCTCCGCAACCATTTTCCCTCAGCGCTCGCAGTTCTTAACCTCACTCAGCTCCAAAAGTGCGCATCTCGCTGCAGGTGCCTTGTTTCTGCAGCTTCCCGCCCACCGCAATTCCCCGCTGCCTATGGAATCGCCACCCTGACCCTACTGCCACCGAAGTAGAGATGCGACATCGGTGTAGATGTTTTGAGAGTCAACTTCTACGGTCTTTATTCCTGTAAGTGTAGTGCATGCTTTTATTGTGTGATGTAATTGTGATCATACGCCGCTGAATGGTGAGCTCCGGGGACTCAAGGCGACGACGTGTGGGTTTTACCCCAAACAGGTATCTCCCACCAGGAAACACCCCAGCCGGAATAGCACTATCCTCCCGACAGTTCTTCCGACATGGGTTGTAATGTAGTGCATTTAAGTGTAAGTGTATGTAAGTAAGGTGTGAAGATAGGACAAGGAAGAGGAAGGAAAGATTGCGTGCGGTCCGTGGGCTGCTTGTTAGGGTCCTGATCCGGCATTCACCTGGCACTGATCGGAGGAACCACGAAAAGCTACCCATCAGAGCAGCTGGCCGCTTGAAGTCTTCTCATGTCAGCGACGGAATCCGATTTACCTATCGAGGTAGACAATCTTACCAACGTCGGGACTCGAACATTAGAAATTCCCAGTCAGAGACACTGCAGTGACATCAGCTGATGCCCTGAGCACCTAAGCCTGTCAAAACATTGATATTTTTATAAAAATGTGGATGTATCTAACATCGATTTATTGAAACCGATATTTTTAATATCGATTTTTTGTGTTTGATGTTTCTTCGTGGTAAAACAATAACATAAAAGTAAAACAATAACAACTATAATAATTTTCAGAAAACGATAAATTGAAAATTTTTCAGACCAAGTTGACAAGGATGAAAAATTGATTGATTTTTTGTTGATGTAGTGAATTATTTTTATTTCCTTTTGTCAAATAAAAAGGTTTTGTTTATTGTTCTAAACTTTTTTTGAGTTTGTTTTGTCTGCTAAATCTCAATTATAAATTTATAAACCAATCACCGTGAAATGACATCGTTTGCACTCCCCATAATCACTGATGGTTACTAAAATAGTGATGGTTAATAAAACACTGAGGTTACTAAAATAGTGTTAACAGCATCGATGCTTAAAAACATAAACAGTTTTGAATAGATGTATTTTACACTCAGTTTTTAAAGTATGAACATCGACGTTTTGCTGTCGATGTCGTGTCTCTGCCGCCCAGGTACTTCCCGCCTGCATATCCCCATCTCTTCAACTTCGCAGCCTTAAAACCTGACCCAAAACTGCAGTTGCAGCACACGCCTCGCAAATCACCCAAAGCCGATGCACGTGTCTTAGTCCAGGCCCACCAATCCCTTGCTCACACCACTCACTTCCACAACCTCCACGTACTCTCCCTCCATGCTCCCACACCCATCCTGCCCGTTCTCTTTCCACGCTCACACCTCCCACTTTCACACCGCCGATGCTCAAAACAACTTCACACACGCTCAAACTGCTAACCCCCACACTGCCCACACCCATACTCATGCCCACGACCACGTCACCCACGTGGCCCACGCCCGTACATCCCACACCTCCAAAATGCCCAACCCGCCAGTGCCACGCCCACACTCCAACTTGCACATCGTCCACCCCACGTCGTCCACGCACACACTCTCCTCGCACTCACCGACGTTCATTACCCCCGAACCCCCACACCCACTCTGCCAATGCCCTCTTATCCCATGGCCACACCTCCCAATTCCACTCCGCCCACACCGCTCCAACAGCCAAACCCCACCCTGCCCACACCCATATTTAAGCCACGCCCACACCAACATGGTCCATGCAGCCCCCACCCGTTCCTCCCAACACCACGTTACCCACGTAACCCACGCCTGCTCCAGTCACGCCCACGTTATACATGACAAAGCCGCCGCGCCGGGGCCATCCACTTCCAAACGCCCTGTCCACGCCCCGTCACACACACACACACACACACACACACACACACACACACACACACACACACCGTCTACGCACGCAAGTCGTCCATGCCCGCCGTTGGCGTCCCCGTTGCCACCTTAACCACTGTCTCCGTCCCACCTTTCCCCCATTTCCTTATCTTCTGCCGCCCCTTCTTCGTGCCTAAAACCGCCGCCGCCACCTCCCCCGCTGGGGCTCTCGCGCTGGCCCAAGGCAACGACGTTATTAGTTTCTGCTCACGGAGCGCGCTCCAGTAGTTTGAGCCCTAATACCCTTCGCTGGGAGATGGAAGCGCCGTGCAAGCTAAAGGTCAGACCTTGACTCCTGAAAGGATTAAAAACAAGTCAGCTATGCAAGAGAAGCCCCCGTAAAGCACCGGCCTCTTAAACTTTACGTAGGAAGAGGATTTGCTTCCTGGAGAAACGTTAATGGAGGAGATATTTCCGTTTAATGAGAGCTTATTTTACAATTCAAGGCAGAGTGAATAAGAATCTTCAGTCGCTTTTCTTCTTGTGCACTTATCAACTGAAAATAAAAAAATATTTTTCTGTATCAAATTATTTTTACTAAAAGATTTCTAAATCCACAATAAAAATAACACGACAAATAATCCAAAATTAAAACAAAACTGCCGAACTCTTGGGGGACAATAGTTGTAAAGAATGAACCACGCTATTTTATTAACAAATATTTTCCTACTACAAATTTATTCAAAATAATTAATACTATTTCGTATATAATGTATTTAATATTCATTTATTTTATTAAATAATTAAAGAGATGCATGTAAAGTTAAGAAGCATACATTTTACTTATCTATCATATGATAACATGTATTTTCGAAAGAAATTGACGATCCAAGAAAGTATTACATGTTCAATCACAATTTCATTCCAAACATGGATTTTAGAAAAATTAACATTTTGTAAAAGTGATAAAATTTAAGTTTATTAGATTTAAAAAGTTTCATAAATTATCATTACATGTTCCTGTTTGACAAACTTATGACATTGAATAGATTACGTCAATCATTCTTTCATTTCCAAAATATATTTCATCACATTAAATATACGTGCTTCATATACAGTTGTGAGTAAATCAGTAAATTTTAACATTCAAGAAACAGCTGTGCTACTTCATTGTCGACATTGAGCTAGTTTTTTTTCCACATCGGCGAGTCCCCGAAATGGCATATTTGAACAGCAGACAGTCGAGTTGTAACCCAGCGCCCTTCGATCAGCAAAATCTGGCGCCGGAGCGTCACGGTAACTGGCCAGCCATCACGCCCTTTTATGCCGGCGGACGAGAGAGGCAAAAGGAACAAAGAGTCGAGCGCCCGAAAGCGCCGACCTGTGTCCGCACTCGAGAGCACTCGAGGGGTGGGGGGTGGGGGGAATCGGAACAGCGCGGAGGGAAGTGGCGCCTTGTCGATGCCACAGCATCATGGAATAAATATCGACTCTCCATTCAAAGGGAAAATCAATCTGGAAAGCACCCGTGGAAGAATTTTATAAAAGAAAGATTCAATTTGTCTTTCAACAATTGTATCTTTCATTGATTCCTTCGAAGAGTAAATTTCGTTGGACTGACTTAACCTTAATCGAGAGATCGAAGTAATACAAGAATAAGGAAAATTTCTAATCTAAAAATAAAGTTCGGAATGGTAATCCCATTCCATCCCCACATCCATTCGTATGGATGTTTTCTACTTTTTCGGAAATGAAGCAGCCAGAGTTTTAGTTTTGCTGCTATTATGCATGAAGTTGAGAGTGTGGTTTGATGAATGTGGCTTGGATATGATGTGTATGTGGACTAAAAAATTCAGATTGGGGTTGATGAATTTTCAATATGTTATCAGTTGTGGCCGTGGTTACTCCCGATCAATTCCATCGGCTTTTGGAACATACCTCTACAACATGTTGCTAACTGCAGAATTTCCCCCTGCTTGTGAATGCTCTTATCGTATCAAATGGATCACCCTGATTATGGTTGCGAATTGAGAACTCCTAATCATCAGAATGATCTCTTGAAGTTCTATAATTGTGACTTTGTGGTCGATTCTTTACGTTCCTTAAAGAAACAATTCATGTTTCAAGAGTAACTACGTATATTGATGAATTATTTTATATATTATTATTGTATATGCGACCCCCACAAATAGGTTAAATGATTCTTGAATACTAAATTGTACATGTCATCATGATTGATATTTTCAACTAACCTTACAGCCAGTAATAATAATAATAATAATAATAATAATAATAATAATAATAATAATAATAATAATAATAATAATAATTCCATAATAAAGGATAAACAATCAACTTGTTTGATACTAATCACTATTCTCAAAACATTATTTCAGCGTGAATAACTAGACAACTCGACATATCTTCTTACAATTTATGGCACTTATATTCCTAAATATTTTTAACAATATATTTTTATTAGATACAAATAATTGTAATTTATTTGATTATTCACTTATGTAGATATTAATTAAGAGAATCCAAAACACCTTTTCTCCGATTCAGCAAATATTTGACTTAACGCGGTTCAAGATAAACAACATACATTATTATAGATCACTAGTGTGGCACCAGCAATTTTCGAATGTTTGACATAAACTTTAATATCTATTTACTGCGTTACTACAAAATTCTTTATTGTCCATTTTTATTCCATTTCAATATTTTGTTTAAATAAGGGGCACACATGTTTCAAGAATGTAAAACTTTTTAATATATTTTTTGCGTAATTTCAGGAGTATTCAGGATTAGAAAAAAAAATATTCCGACGAGTTTTCAAAGTAAATTGCCCGCCTGGACTCGGCATTCCGCGCAGTGAGCTGCGCTTTTTTCGCCTGAGGAGGAAATCGGCGCCGGTTTAGGGCGGGCGGTGGGGGTGGGGGCGAGGGAGAGGCGGTAGAGGAAGACCGACGGCCGTCCGGCGCCGAGAAGAAAGCGAACGGAAAACGAGCGCCAATGAGCGGCAGATGGCGCGCCGGGGGCGTAAGAAAAGCGGGAATGGAAGCACGAGTAAGCATGGCAAAAAAAACATCCATGTTTTTAAAAAAACGATGTTTTCCACCAGAACCATCGATATTGTAATGATTTACACGATCCCCGATAGTATGCGTTTGGATAATAAACAATTTGAAAACATTTACAGCAAAGGCGCCATAATAAAAAAACCGATTGGGGAAGAAAATAAAGTGAACCCGATACTTGTGCAAGTTTTGACCATAGACATTAGATCCGGCTTTAATTTAGGAACATTTTAAAAGTTATCACAGTAAAATCGCGTCAGGCAATAAGAAGTAATTGAAAATTTTGTATTTCGTATATTTGTGTTAAGGAGAATATTAATGGAGTCCATTGTTGGAGCGATGAAACGCTTATAAAGAAGAGGGTTTTTCCAATAATGCAAGAGAACGCGATAAGATATCAAATTCAGACTTTCGGGGGGGAAAAGAAGAAAATTAGCGGCATCATGCAAAATTTATCCCATTTAAATATCTTGACGGGAAGTATCAAAATTTTAATAAAACAAATAAATTAATTCAAGCAAAAGTTTAGCAAGAAGAAGCGATTAGCGAACAATTGCAGTGCGTTCCGTTTCACATCCAAAAACGGAAAATAGGGAAAATAAAAGGAATTTGACTAAAGGAAAACAAGAGGAAAACATCGAATTTTAGGAAATTGCCGGGAGAATTTTATGAAAACAAAAACGGAAATAAAGTGTTTCGGGAAACGTTAAAAATTAAATATTTTGTGAGAACCAAAGTGACGCGATCGTCAGTTATCAAGCGATCGGGAAAAGTGTTGAAGCAAAAATAACAATGCTAAGTTGGAAAAATTTTACCAGAACGTGCCCAGACTTGGTGAAGGCAAGACGTGTATTCGCGTAGGCGATGTTTGGAAATTTTTTTAAAGTGCGGAAGTAATGGACAGAATTTGCAATAGTAACTGGGAATACTTCATGTAAATTATTTAATATTTCGTGAAAAAGAATTTCATAAAAAAAAGTTTTCGGAATTACTGTGAAATTCGGCAACGCCCGTTGGACTCGCGAGAGCGGGCGATAATGAGCGTGGCCATATGAGAAATTTTGCAACGGTGGGGAGCGCGACGTTGCATTTACGCTTAGTGGCGCGGAATTCAATTCGGGACTCAGAGATTTTCAAATAACTTGGAATATTTATGAAAAAAGGTGGCAGCGTGAATTCCGACATGTTGCGTGAACAGTGATGCGTACGCGAGTGTGTTCCGGAATTGGTGGCTACAACGGGAGGCGCTGTTGTGCGTGGATAATCGCACATAACACCCGGATTCTTCGCGGAAGCAGCATCATACGTGAGCAAAAGTATTTTGACATTTGTTTTTTTTACGAAGTGAAGAACGCTCTGTCGAAGATCAAGTTATGTGATTAATAGATTTTAATACGTAAATTTCGACAGAATGCATTCTGGGGTTTTAATCATATGTGTGAATGGCATTTGTTTTTTGTTTGTTGTAAATAATCTGTGTGAATGAGAAAGTATATGTCCATTTTTCGTGTATTGTGGGAAGAGAATTATCTATTTGTTGTTGTTTCTTTTGTTGCTGGGTTATGTCAATGTGTGCCGTCAGAGGCACCAGTGCTATTACAGCACTAGATATTGTGAATTGAAGGAGAATACGAGAAAAGAGGGAATTTGAATAAATTTCATGGCCACCTTTGGGGTCATGATTTGTAAAATCAATATGTGTTCGTAGTCATTTACGTAGCACTAGAACTGATCCACGCACGTGAGCGCAGTACCTTGCTCGCGTCTGTACAGACGCACCGCAGACCACGCCCAGGTGAGTCAAAAGGCCAGGTAAGCTAGCAGACGGGCAATTGTGAGTAGGAGAACGGTAAGATTATTATATGTGGCAACCCAACGCGAGGCTAGTGTTTGTTTGTTTGTTTGTTTATAAGAAGGGCTAGAGCAGGGCAATCTATTACAAGTAGCAGTTTAACGTGCCGGGCTTGTAGAAAGTATTACAAGTGGCCGCACAACGGTGCGCTCGGGCTAGGCCGGTGTACGGACACGCCGCCGCCGGCACCCGTTACAATATATTAACATCTATATTTTGCTTTCGATGTTTTCTTTACATCGATATTTTGTTGCAAAAACATCAATTTTTTTTCATTTTAATTATTTATTTATTTTTTAATAAAGGAGTTTAGGCACGTTGTAGAGTAGCAGCTATCCACAGCAATATTTTGCGCCATCCTCTTTATCACGCTGCACATTTCGCCTGTGCAATCAGAGGGAATTTTAGGTGGTTTTACTTCGATAGTGTATGAATGGAAGTGACTACAGGGTAAAGTAGCGAAACATTATTAATTTTATTCTTTACATTCGGTAATAATTTTAATTAACTACTAACATGCAGGTAACCGAACAATAAAACATATCCCTTTTACGTACTGTAATTAAAAAGGGGTAGGAAATAGCATGTTTATTAGTCTATAATTAAAACATCGATGTTTTTTCGTCGATGTTTTCATCGACATCGAAAATTCTTTAGCGATGTGTCGATGCTTGGGTAAAATTTGTCATCACTAAGCATGAGGCGCGCGTAACATCGGTGCGTTTCAAAATTTCGAAATTCAAATATATCATGTAGTAGGTGGTGGTCTATTCAAAATGGTTTCTTCTGTAATAATGTTGGTATCGGGTGGAGAAATCAGTGTAACATCCTCAAATCCATGCGGCTCTACGAAAGCCGATTAGATAATTTAATTAACTTGAACAATACATAATTGCACGTTTGGTTGTAATTTGTGATTCAAAGTAATTCAGACTGAACTTATAATCTGAATTATTGCTCGCGGATGGCGAATACAGTTATTTTAAAGTATTATTGTCTTCATTTTGTAATATTTCGTACTTGTATTATTACAAGGTATAGTTTTTAAAATACTTATTTCTTACATTTTTGGTAATTCTATTAAATAGTATTGTTTTCGTACGAGTTCTATTAAAACATCAGTGTTCAACTTCTTATATTCCTCATCTGTTTCATTTTCATCGATCGCAAAATTTTTTTGCAGAATTTAGAAAGTGATGTAACAAAATCTTCAATTAGTCATGACTCTATAATCAAAGTATGCCCGTTACATCGTTGAAAGTGACGACAAAAAGTGATCATTTTGTGACACAATGTCTTCATCTCTTTATCACTGGAAAATACAAAAACGTTCCAATGGGCACTGGTTATGTGAAAAAAGATTTCTAAAAATATTAGTTACCTTGTAACAACTTATGTAGGGAAAATTGAGAGTGCTAGATTCTCAACTTTTGCAACAAATTAAAATTGTGTCAAATATAGTAGAAAAATATGACTAAATGGAGACAAAATGTGAGTTAATGATGCAGGGATGAAGATAGAGAGAATCTGAGCTCCAGAAACATTCTAAAACCTGCATTTCCACAATGAAATGAGGTACGTTGAATGTAGTAAACTTATTTTCTTGCGCCTTAGAGCTTACTTAGTTTAATCCATAACGTTTCAGCAACAAAATTGTTTAATTTTACTTCGTAAATATATCATCTTTAAAATGCTTATAATAAGCGATCATGTGCCCGTTTTCAAATATTAATTTTTTAGACACAATGTTTATTTCAGTGTGACGTTTGTGTTTGTAGATACGGTTGCTTTGACAGGACTTTCAGTTCGACAGAAAAGGAGTTTTATATAAATTTATGGTCTGTGAACTACAAGGAACAAACGTTATACCTGGCTTACAATCTCATTCAACGATTAGAAGGAACAGGAGTTATTTGGTCAGAGAGGTGTGTTGGGTGAAATAACCACTGAATGCCTTTTATGTTTCATTTCCTAATTTTTTTCAAATAGTTTACTCAAATCTACCAAAACTGTCTAAGAAGTGACCACAAATTTCTTTCCTTCCTTCCTTTGATCGGAAAGGGGAAGAAATATCCAACTATAAATGTGCCAGATTTATGGTAAATAAAAAATAAAAAGCCCCTGGAATTGCTCATAGGCAGCGTACTAGCTTCCCGTTCTGTGATTCCCAGTCGAGGCAAAAAGTGAGTTGTAGCTTTTCTTTAAAAATCGTTCCAGTTTCTGTAGATGTGTGACGAAGAAAAGCTCAAGCAGGCGGATCTTGCTAGTTACGGTGAAGAGAATACGTTATGTTTGCCTCATGTCGCTCTTACCCCCAATCATGAGAATCTAGGCCCAGGTATGGGGGACACCGGTAACTGGTCGGCGAAGTCGGACTACCTTCCCAAAACGACAAATATATAAATACAAAAATAAAAAATATAAATGTGCCATTTGAGTGCGTTGAAGTAATATTTCATTCAGGAACCACTAATCCCTTTAGTGGTACCCTTGTGGAAAGAGGGAATTTGAATGTTCATTTTCAATCAAAATACTATACTATACTTATGAGACAATGTATGTCAGTGATACTTACATTGTACATAATATTGTCATAAACATAATATTGTCATATTTGTTCTGTGTTAAAATTTTAAATTAATTGATAAATATGAAATGTAATACTTTGAAAAATGCGTTTTCCATTCTATTACTTGATCATGTGATGACGTTATGCCTAAATATGGTACAACTTTGTTACATGGAATTACATATCAATCTTGCATTATTTCAGGTATGCTTTGCTGAAGTACAAAAATATTGCTAGGAAGTAAGAAACACGTTATATACTTTCACAGCCAGGAATTTAATACAAAAATAGCTCTAGCAAATTTTCTGTAAGTTCTGTAAAATTCTAAAAATGTCACTTAAAACATTATTACGGTCCGTACTTCAATTAGAGGCAAAAACGTGACTAAGAGTTAATGACAAAAGTGTCCCTCACTCCTGGAAGGGAAGGGATGGAAGAAGACGAGTTTGGCTGAGACAAATTTCAAAGTGACGTAGAGGGCGGAAAAAGGCTATCGGGGCCCGGAAACAAACGAGGGAAGATCACGCAGGCTTTGATAGATGCAGCATTCAGTGATGGATTGGAGGAATGTGGTGAGGGGACAAAAACTGGGAGAATACTGAATCGTCTTGCGAGAGGACGAACTTGTGCTAGATGTTATCATTGCCAAAAAGAAGGTTCGCTCACCGGGAGATCCTATGGTCTCTTCTAGGACGTAGAGTTTCAACGCCGTGTGAGTTGCTGGGTCGGACGATTTATTTGTTTGTTGGTTTGTTTGATTTTTATTTATTTATAATCGAGAGAATGCATGCCGAGATATCGTTTGTCCACCACAAATTCCACATGGATAGGGCGGTTATGTGCTAGCCGTTAGGCAATAAACTCTCTACAAAAATTCTAGAGGCCATTCAAATGGGCCCCTTCAACAATTTCTCAGCAGGTATCGGCATCATCAATAACGACCACGCGTGATCCTTCCTTCCTTACCCTGTCCTCTGTACAAATCTTAGTATCGGATACACTGCTTCATCTCCACATGGCTTATGTCCATGATATAGCAAGACTCCTGCTATTCGCCGAGAAAACACATGCCAATCCAAGTCTCTAACCGGTCTTCAATGCCTGATGACGATACAGGTAAATATGGCAAGAAAACAAGTGAAGAACACGGCAGTGTGATAACGTGCTATTTTCGCTGTGCATTTCCTCAAAAAAAATTAGAATTTTCTCTGACGTGATTCAGTTTCGCATGACGTCCCGAAAGATGTATTTTTGCAACACGTGTTTCGATGCTCTTCGATTATAAAGAAAATATTGATTACCCTTATGAAAACACTCATTGTGCAATATGTAACGAATAGTTCCTAATACCAGGAGTAGATAACGTAGAACCATTACGAAAAGAAATACGCATTCTCGCCGAAGATAAACATGCGAATAAAGTAAAAAAGGAATGTAATCCGATTAGAGTACTTTTTCGCTTACGATTTGAAAATAATATAATAATAGGAAGAAAAAAGCAAAACTACATTCCTTTTGTAGGAGTTGATCTTCCGATCTCTAGACAAGTGTTCCGCCTTTTCAAGTGGAAAATTCAGAAGAAATGTGACTCGACTTGGAATGTACCAAAATATCGAAAATAATGCAAATGTTATTGAGTTTATTGAGTAATGTTAATAAATACAACAACAGACTCATTTTCCAGTTTATTCACATAGTAAGAATATTACAATGTGAAACAAGGTCCAATTTCCATTAAGTATCAAGATCATTATTTGAATCAATAGAGGGTTATTCCCCATTACAAAAAGAGGTTTCTGAAACCTTTAATTATTTATGGATTATAAATTTAACTTCTTAATTCGAACTTCAAACATAAAAAATCGTCTTACGGGAATTTGTCGAATAGGTCATCATCATTACCTTTATTAAGTAAAGCTACCGATTTTGATGTATTATTTGTGAGTAATATTACAAAACCAGTTTCCTTAGACAAGATCGTGTCTTCTCACAGAAGTTACATTCAGGCAACTATTATTTCCTCAACAATTTCTCACATTCTTTTCTAAGAATTTTTAACATTTCAAAAATTTATTGTTAAAATTCTCATTTGAAATTATCTATAATCTTGAACACCTTTAATTAAACAAATGCATAACATCGAAACAAAGAAGAATTCCAAGGACTACAAACTTTCTTTGAATTAATTAACTGTATCCATTATCCAGCGTCAGATAAACTAGAGTCTTCTGTATACGAGATTGCGTATTGTGAAAGAGGTAGCCTCTGCTCAAGCACGTCGTGACACGTTGCAATAGGCCACATTCAGATACAGTCAAGGAGATGTGTTCTGATGAACACCTGTGCATCCGGTGTTGCCTAAAAGTAGGAGTAAATGCCATAGGTACAACTTCATATAACTCCATTGTATGTTGTATGTCATTTCCCACTGCTTGTTCATTGGTAAAAAGTGATCATTTTCGATCCCTCTACGTGCCTAGAAGTTCGTAACATTTATTGTAAATCGCCTTCTGTAGAAGCTCAGGCGGGGAATAGAAAACTCACGCCCGGTTGAGCGGTGTGGTCTCGGTGTTACTTAGTGCCAAGTAGACGCAGTGAGGAGTTGGGTGGAGGCGCCTTTACCCCTGGTTGCTCAGCTGGGGCGCCCCCCAGTTGGGCCCTGAATTCTCCGTAGCTCAAGAGGGACGCATGCGAGTATTTTACAACAAGAGTACCAACCCGGACCGCTGCTAAACGTTAAGATGGCGAAGCGGGCCCACCCAGGTTACTGGTTGACGGTCTTCAGGTGCATTGGGTTTTGGCGAATCCAGATGCCACACGGTACATCCCCGCGCATCCGAGGAGGGTGATGATAAACGTAAAAGCTACTTACTCTGGGGCCTGAAAACCCCCTCGTACGTAATTAGCTGCTTGGTGACTGGCAGGCTTATATACAGTTCAGATGAATGGAGCGGTTCGCGCGCACACGGGCGACCTGCTGGCCTTTGCGAGCGGTACGGGAGGGGACGAAGAGACAAAGTGAGGAAGGAGTTTTCGAGGTGATGAGGAATGGACAGACGGAGCGGGGTGTCCTTGGCAGGGGAAAGAGGAGAGAAGACGCGGATGGGAAGGGCGGGGCGGAGGAACGGCGCGGAAAGGTTCATCGATGTGGCAGAGGGGATGAGCGGGGCAGGGAAAAGCGACGAGGGGCTAACAGGGAAGGAGAACGCGTGATGGGAAGGGGGCGGAGGGGCCGGGTGGGGTGTAACGGGATGGGGCGTGGCGGAGTGGGATGACACTGGGCGGGGCAGAGAAGAACGAGGCGAGATGTTGCGGGGCTGAGCGGGGCGGGGGAAAGCGAGGAGGGAGGACGCGGGAGGGAAAGATGGGGTGAAGAGTTGTGTTGGAGAGTCGGGTCGGAGAAATGTGGCGGGAAAAGCGACGAGGGGCTAGCTGGGGGGGGGGGAGAGGACGCATGATGGGAACGGGAGCGGAGAGGCTAGGCAGGGAGTAACGGGATGGGGTGTGGCGGAGAGACGCGGGTCGGAGTGAGGCGACACTGGAGTACGCGGGGAGGAGTGAGGAGGAAGGACGCGGGTGGGAAGGATGAGGCGGTGGGGCGGGGCGGAGAAATGAGGTGGGGAAAGGCAACGAGGAGCTAGCGGGGAAGGAGGAAGCGTGGTACGAAAGAGCGGGGCGGGGCGGAGGGGCGAGGCGGGGAGTAACGGGGCTGGGCGTGGTGAAGAGACATCGGAGCGTGGTGACACGGGGTTGGGCAGGGAAGAGCGAGGCGAGTTATAGCGGGGCTGAAGGGGGTGGAGCGGGCGGCAACCGCGCAACGAGCTTCGGGGCGCCAGACGGGCGGCGCGCCGGGCAGTGGAGCGTCACGGGCGATGGCGGGCGGGCAGTGTGGGCGATCGATCGCCCAATAGCGGGGGCGGATAGGTCGCCCCTACACCGACACCGCCGCCCGGGGAGGATCTGCCCGAGGGCGTAAATGGGCTGCGATTTTTAACTCAACGTTCAATGCCATTGTTCCGGTGGATTTGCGCTCCGTAGGCGTGGCCTAAAGCCGATTGCATAGGATGCCAATTGAGTCAATTCGCTGATTATTTGGTATGGTTAGTGCTGTAAAATTTTGAATGAGAGCTAATTATTTCACCCTTTCTGATTTCTTTGGATCTTTCTTGCGCAACTTCTTCAAAGGCCCAATAAAGTTGATTGGAAGGAATAGCATCTGCGCAACCGACATCGTGATTATGTGCCAATGTTAACATTGCGCGAGAACACTATTTTATTTAACATGTACTTCATGGGCCTCTTTTCTGAGAGTAAAAATTATGCATCTTGTTTTAAAAGGATAATGTATGGGAAAAGATAAACAAAAGAACGTTGGAAAGTTGAAAAACTAATAAACTTCAATCCAGGCTAATGGACATATTAACAGAACTTTTAAGAACTCGTCCTAAATAGAAAATAAAGTTGAGGCACAACAATTTAGTCTCGTTGAAAACGGTACAAAGCCATCGTTCATGAATTATCGAACTCTTGTTAATCTCCTTTTATTATATTCACAATTCACTTATGCTTACTTTAACGTGTCTAAAAAGACAGCGCTGAATAATCTCTTAATGATACCTTTCTCGCCCCTACGAGCATTGTTAAAACGAATGAGGATGAAATTACCAACATTCAATACAATATCATGTTTAATGAGGAAATTGGAAATGCAAATTGTGACAATATCAGCTGCAATATCGGTCCCGAAAGGCGCGCTGTTCAATTGCAAGTCAATGAGCGTAAGCGCCGTAAAGGGAAGTTAATTGTGTCTGGTTGTGGAACCAATGAATCTTATTACAAGAACACATAACTCGAAAGTGAATTAAGCCAATGGTCCGAGGAGAGTTTAAATGTTTCCCAGCATTCCTGCAAGGGGTATGGCTGGTTGTTTCCTTGTACTTCTCTGTTAAAGGGGATACAAATGCATCTAAAAATTCGTCTGAGGTGCCAGACATTGACATGTGTAGTTAATGCTAAGTATAACATAAATATTTTGCAAAATTACGTTTAAACAAGGAAAAAAGACGACTATGATAATTTGTTATTCTGCATTTTCTGAAAGGAAATCAATACAGAACACGGCAACTGATCCTGATTCTTTCTAGCCTCATCGTGAAATTGAAAGTGTAAACTATGCTACGATTAAAGTCCGTTAAATTTTCTATTCTTGATTTTTTAAATGTATCCAATTTTTTTTTAAAAATATGTATGTTTGTAGGGGAAACATAGTTTTACGCTTTTGTCAATCTATTTCATTTTCTTATCGTTTAAATCAATTTTTCAAAAAATAGCATGCGTAATTCAACTTTATCAAAAATATTTATCTTAATGTGTTAATTTATTTATTACCATACTATAGAGTTTTCCAATAAAAACAAACACATATTCGACATACCATGAATAACAATAATCATTCAACAAGATGAACCATGTCCAAAACTAACCATTAATTGAAGTATTCGCTATCACATCTCACATTTTCGTGTATAATTTACGACTTATTATTATTATTATTATTATTATTATTATTAACTGACAATATAGACACAATAATATATTTCTATATATCTTTAATAATACCAGTGTTTCAAGAGGGAAGCAATTGGAAACGTTTCTCTGAATATATAGTATCAAATTTAACTATCATTTGGAATCGTGCCATTAATTCATGTTTTAATTGCTGTATGAACGACCTGCATAAATAAACTCAATATAAAAATGTACGTAATTCTACATTTCTGCTCGCAATGAAAACAATTAAGCCGGCCAATCGATGAACGCGCGTTTTCAACACTGATACAAAATAAGAGATGTTATGAAAGGTGTCATTGTGCGTTTCCGGTTACAGAGACCAAACACCAAGAATTTTCAGTCATTATTCATTAACATCCACAGAAAAAATTTGGGCAGTGAGAACCCACAAGTTCATTCTAAATAACAAATCATTTATCGTAATATAATGAAAATAAAATAATAATTTGCTGCTATCGGAACTCAAACCCTAAGACCAACTGGTCAGTGACGCAGCAGCTGCAAAGGCAATACTTGCACTGAGCCATCTGGGTCGGTACTGCGCTTACTTACGTAACATTTCACTGTCGCTGTAATATATGGAATCTCATCTAAAAAATATTAATAATCATTGTAAAAAATTCACAATTATCGTAAGTTAAATTAAAGAATATTCTGGATCATGGGAGATGGTCAAAGGAAGTATTAAAACATTTCAAGTTTGCCGGTTTCGAAATATATAATTCCATCATCAGGGCTATTAATACAAACCAGAACATCAACATTGTAAATAGGTTGGACTAAGCATTAATATGTGTTGTGTGTATTTGTTTCATTATTAATGCTTATTTTAATATATTAACAATGCCGTTTTCTGATTTGTATTAATATTCCTGAAGATGAAATTGCATATTCTGAAACGTTGGCAAACTTGAAATCTTTTAATATCACCTTTGACCACCTCCCATGATCTAGAACATTATTTAATATTAATAATTGAAATGGAGTTCTCATGGGCTCGTCTATATTCGTTTGTCATTGCAAGAAAAGGTAACACATTAAAAAAATCCATATTCATTTATCACCATGTAAGTTGTGACCAAATCTCTAACTGAATTTCGTTTCCAGTTACCCAAACCTCCACTCCCGCACCGGTGAAATCCTTTGCGTGTTTATCTGTCACGTTCCCTTTAAAATCCCATCTTCTATAAACATACCAGCGATTTTCCGAATAATGTCTCAACTATCATAGCAAACATCTGTTTTTAGTATTCACGTTTTTGATATTATACACTTTAATATCTGCAACATGAACAAAATAGTGCTGCTACACAGATTTTATCGCCCTACGTAGTTTTCTTTTCTCTTTAGTCTTTGATAGAGTTTCGGTATTGCCCCATCCCCTCCTCAGCTACTATCATTCAGCGCCTCATAGTATGTGATGAAACGATAATGTAAAGATGAGTATTAATAAGTGGCGAATTCTCCGATACACCGCATATACCGCCGGTATACCTACTAATTCCAAGGGTACATATAATAAGTAGCTCATAAACTTAGTAATTCTTTAAACAGTTAGAGATTTTGAAAGCTTTAAAACAGATGCGAAAAAATAACTCTGATTTGCTACCGAGAGCCATTCAGTCTTCCACTCCGTAAGTGCTATGAAGTGCGTTAGAGTGAGAAGTTTCAAACAGTTCTTAATCCTGTCCAGAGGATTCGCTAGCGCAGACCGAAGGTATCGTATGCGAGTCGCGATAACCTTGGGCTCCTCATATTTCAAGGGCGGGGAGAGGGGAGGGTGCGCGTCTGGACGGTCAGTAGGCACCGCAAAATATTGCGGTGAACAGTCCTTCTCTGGTCGTTCGTAAGTTACGCTTCTCTCAAGCATTAGTAAAAATGGAGTGTCTAAATGATCCAGACGTTAGTGATTTGTGTAATTGTCTTATAGAATAATTATTAAGGACGGAATTTCGTAGTATTGGGATTTCAGAAAAGCTCAAAATAAAAGACAACCGTCAAGGTAGCTACCATAAAGTGCGATATACTTAAAATAATGTTCAGGATTCGCCACTGGCATTAATACACGAATGTGATATTACGATAAGAGCGAGGTACGAGCATCGTAAACTTCACACGAGTGTACCCATTACATCAAGGTTCATACGGTACTTTTTCTTCGACTTTTGAATGTTAAACTTTTACAATGAATCGTTTCGTGGCAGTTGACATGCATAATTCAACCAAGCCTACGACTTCGTAATTCAACCAAGGCCACCCAGCGGACACCTATCCTCGCGTACTGCCGCAGGTGGCTGTGGTTACCAGTCCGCATGCGAGGTAGTACTGCGCTAGTCAAATGGGATCAAAGAGATTTTACGATCCAATTTATTTTAAATAATATTCCACGAAAAAATTACTAATAGTAAGATAAATTAAAATTGTCAAACATAATATAATATCGAATGCAATTTTAATGTACACGACCGAACGAAACATTTACTATAACGACTCTCAATGATTAATGAAGTGTCAATACTTTGTTTGTAAACTTCCCATTGATTGGTCAAGAACCTGTGTCATAATGAAATCTGTATCGTAATGGGTATCATTACGCAACTGGTTGCAGCCTTCAAATGACAGCATTATACAATGGGAGTAGAAAAAAGATATTTCTTCACAGTTTCTCAATTTATCGATCCCCAATAGTAAAACTGAAATATGACTTTAAGAATATTATAGAAGCCTAGAACATGATACCTAAAAGAAAATTCTCATTAAAAAATATGAAACTGTTCTTAAGAAAATGTTGTTTGAACATTTGTGAAAATATGGTATTTTAAACTCATTATCACAGAAAATTTTTAGTTTTCCTAAACTTTCAATGGAATTATTTGAAGAACTTATAAACACCAATGCAACGACGTACTAGCAATGATGCAACGATAAACTAGTGATGCTGAACACCACAGACTTTCTCGCATATTTGTAAATTGGTATTTTTTCAAAATTCCAAAAGTTCAATGAAAAAGAGACTGCCATTCTTTTAAGCGTTCATTGTTCTATCCATGGAAATTTTTATTATTCATTTATTCAATACATTTAGAAATATCCGTTCAAAAAGTTTGAAGAAAAATTTGGAGCGGAGGTAATGACATTGGATGGAAAAATGATGGACGAGAAAATGATGCTCGGAGCCTTTCTGAAAATGAAGAATTTTGACCTTATTTTCACAAACTTCGAGAACCTCTATAATATAACATTTGAAGCTCTAATACTCACGAATGCAATAATGTACGCAAATCGCCTGTAACGTAAATATTAACGAGATGAAAGAGATGTCAAAATATTACATTTGTGTAATTTTTTAAAAACAAAAGAATCCAACAAAATGGTTTTGTCATCTAATATAGTAAATTCAGTACTATTTGTTCAAAAACGGTTTAAAAAGTTTTGGAGTCGTTTTTGAGAAATGTTTAAGTTCTTTTTAATCCTGTCCATATTTCACTCAAAATTTTGTAAAAAACCTACAATACGAGTTTTTCTGTTGAACAACCGTGTTTTATCACCACAGCATTACATAACTTTCCCTACACTACATATATTACCCGGTATATACGTACGTAAATGAGAAAGTAAGACTTAGATACTACAATATGTTTTTCATTTTATCAACTATCATTTTATATCAAGGAAAGAGATAAAAACAAACAAGAGTTTGAGTAAAACATTCGTTTAAAAATCATCAAAAACTTCTTTGCGATAACTGTACCTACCGCCTTCACAGGAAGTTGTCACGATATTTTTATGGTTGCATGTATGGTATTTATTGTGAGTTGTATTTATTATTGTGTTTCTTTTATATTTATTATGACTATTCCAATCGTGAAATTAAAACCGATAGTGTTTAACAATACATACAAAATGCCCCAATCAGGGCGGTGTATCTACAAAAATTATCGTTCTTTTCTAATCGATTTTTCTTACCGCTCCTACCTACTGGGCAATAATAAGATACGACTCATCTATCTTAGGAGGCGGTATGTATCAATTGCTGCGTCGCTGTCTAATAAAACGCGAATGATCTATATCATAATCTCTTTGATTTGTAACATTCTTTCTGTTATTTTCAATATGTGACGCATTTTGGAACTCTATTGGACATAATTTCATTTTTGAAATAGTACTATTAAGTACCACTCGAGCTTTGGAAATTCTCAGATAAACCCCCCCTCGCTTCGTGAGTCGATAATTTATCGACAATTTCCAAAACACTCGTGCCATTACCCATGACTATTACACTCTTGAAATTAAGACCAATAGCGTTTATGAACACATACCATATTGACAAATAAGAGAAAACATTTGCAGAAGAATTATCAGTTTTTCTTATCGATTTTTCTCATCATCTCCTCCTCAGTGCTCGATCATTAGCTGCGATTCATCCATCGTAGGAGGCAGTATGTGTCGATCCCTGGGTTTATATAATCTCAGTGCACTGTTCCATAGTCTTGTTCAAAAAATGTACGAAATGGTGAAATGATTTGTTGACGCATCCGAACAAGAAATAAATGAAATTCTTCAACATGCTACTCCAGAGAACACAGAGAAAACTAGAATATAGTTTGAAAACAATTTCAAAATTTACGAAGCTACATATTAGAAGACAAAACAACACAAGTAAGAGATACACCATCTACTAGTGCATCTAATTCATTAAGAAATCATTAAACAATGAAAATAGCAATGTTCCTACAACATTCAATTTTGATGGTTCTGTATTCAATAATTGTGTATGTAATAAGTAATTTATCAATATAAAACATAATTTTCGTGTTTTCGTTACATATATTTTCTATTTGTTCATATTTGTACTGTATTAATCACAACTTGTAAAGTTTAACGTTCTTGATTTTAACGTTGCAGACGGCCTTCCATAAGTGAACAAAATATGCCGGTATCGACGTAATTCAAATCATTAAAAATATGAAAACATACCAGATTAGCTTACGTAACGAGTATTAATGAGCCATCTTCTCAAATTTAAATTTCATCTGAAAAATCGCTCTACTCCACCAGTGCTTTGGAATTTATCTATAAATACCCTACTTGCGAACTGAGGGTATTACTTATGATAAATACTATCATTCATTCATTCTTCATCTTCTTTCATTCATTGAGGCTCTGGGATAAGTTAATTTCAATATGGAAATCAAATTACTTCAGCAAACAGCCTTTATTAACCTGTGCTACTACACGCATACACACATACGCGCACGTGTGTAGTTTATACATCAATATTAACAAATTTACTTTTGTTTCCAGGATATTTATCATTCACAATTATCACACCCCATCCCATAATGAATAAGTATCAATTATTCACACCGCATTCAATCACCCGCCCTGCCGCCCCACTCTATCCTCTTCCATCACCCGCTCTATCCGCTGCGCCTGCTGCTCCCGAGCCGCCCGCTCTGCGCGCTTCGTGGCCGTCGCCCTCTCCGTCCGCGCTAGGTGCGTTGCGGGTTGCATCGCCTTTCTCTAGTTTTAGGGAATTTTTGTTTGTTTCCTTATAGGATTGATTAATTAGGTAGCGTTCCTAGCCAACTACAAAGACCATTAGTGAAGTAAATGGTATATACCACGAAGTTGCTATGTTCTTCCCCTGCTGTAAAGTGAGATTCGTCGCCAACCTACGTAGATTTACAGGATTTTTCACCCCTCTGCGGGGCTTTTTTCTCTCTCTTCAACGGGATACCGCGCCGCCCCATTCGGGATTTAGCTCCTGACTGTTCTCCCGACTGGTGAGGTTGTTTGGGCATATATGTGCGTGTGCGCGTGTGTGAGAGAGTGTACGTGTGTGTGCGTGCGTGTGCGTGCGTACGTGCGTGTGCGTGCGTGTGCGTGCGTGTGGGTGCGTATGGGTGCGTGTGAGTGCGTGTGCGTGCGTGTGCGTGGGTGTGCGCGCGTGCGTGTGCGTGCGTGCGTGTGTGTGCGTGTGCGTGCGTGTGCGTGCGTGTGCGTGCGTGTGCGTGCGTGTGCGTGCGTGTGCGTGCGTGTGCGTGCGTGTGCGTGCGTGTGCGTGCGTGTGCGTGCGTGTGCGTGTTGTGCGTGTGCGTGTGCATGCGTGTGCGCGTGCGTGCGTGTGCGTGCGTGTGCGTGCGTGGTGTGTGTGCGTGCGTGCGTGTGTGAGCGTGTGCGTGTGCGTGTGCGTGCGCGTGCGTGCGTGCGCGTGCATGTGCGTGCATGTGCGTGCGTGTGTGTGAGTTGTTATTGTTGTTGGAAGTTTGATGGAAATTTACCTAGAGGTTTTACTGGAAATTTCAGATGCACAAACCCATACGCGCGCACACATCACTTACGACATGCACACATACGTTTTATTTCAGTTTATAGGGATGTAAAGTATTTAAGTTGAGAGTGAATGATTCATTAAACAAACGCACTGAATATATTAATATTTATATTTACCTCTAAAAATAGGAGGTAATTTTTACATTTTCATCACTGATAAGTGTTATTCAGCTGATAAGTACTGTACGCAGTGTTTCCAGTTTGACTGTTTCAAACTGATGTCTCCTCATGTCTGCCCGTGTTGTAAGTAACAAGTGCTAAGCAAGAAGGTATTGAAATTAAACAAATCTCAAATTATATTGCCAGATGATTATCAACTTTGCGCTCCGCTATAATAATTTTGTTTACCTTCTTGTTGTAATCGATAACAATTGTTGTATGTCCATAATAATTTGTAAGGATTAATAAATTAAAATGACTCGTTTTGGTAATGTTTGAAACTGTGAAATTGATTATTGAAGATTCAGTGCCGAAAAACAGAGAAAGTGTATGGAAGAAATTTTAAGAATTTTGTGAAGAATTAAAACACAAATTGACAGCAAAAATTGCAAATGAAGAAATTACACACATTTTGAAAGATTAGGCAGTTAATATGCAGAGATTAGATGATGAAAAGTACAAAGAATATGCTATCAGAACTATGTAGAACGTTATAGCCAAACGTACGCAGGAAAATACTTTAATGAATTCAAACTTATGTTTGTCACGCTGCTTATTTAGCTTCTACATCTTCCATTTCAAATACTCCCAGGGAATCTCAAAACTTGGAAAACTCAACTTCCTTAACTTTAATAAATTTATATTTAATGAATTTTCTTGTAAGTATTTTTGTTATAATTCTTTTTTGAAAGTTTTGTTACCGTAAAATTGAAACATAGTTGAAATTATTTCCTGCCTTAAGATGTTCATGTTTTCTTTGGATATATGTTTTTTCCGGGAGGTAGTAACTAGAAGCTGAATGAAAGTTTTACATAATTCGGTAGCAGTTTTGAGTAATATTTCTCTATTTTGTAATTTCTGTGATTTTATTATCCATTTGATTCATGACGTGTTAATTCGTTAAATATTCACATTAAATAGCACTCGAAATGCTGCGATAACTTCAATTCTTGTAATATTATTTATAATAAATGCCCATGGGCTCTCTTAGTTCAACGAAAGCCAAAGACGCAGCCATTTAGGGGCGGGGGAAGGGTACAACCCCTTGTCAACTCCTTTCGTCGTTGAGCAGCCAGTGTCGCGGTGGGTGAAGGGTTATTCATCCGCCAGCAGGTACTACAAGACGCCGCATTATATAAATCGATTCATGTCATGTATTCTTTCGTGAAATATTTACACTAAATATCACTTGAAATGCTGTAATAACTTTCATTCTCATGATGTCATTAATAATAAATGCCCATGGGCTCTCTCAGTTCCCCTTAAGCCAAAGACGCAGTCATTTAGACCGGGGGGGGCGGGTCAACACGCTTCGCCGTTGAGCAGCCAGCGTGGCGGTGGGCGAAGGGCTACTCACCCGCCAGCAGGTACATGACGCCGGTGACGAGCACGGCGCTGATCTGGTGCTGCAGCACGCCGAACGCGCCCACCAGCGCCGCCGCGCCCAGGATGATCAGGCACACGAGCGCGCACGAGATGGACAAGTTCTGCATGCCTGCGCACACGCATGCACGCGCGCCGTCAGAAGCACAACTATATAGACACACTGCACAAAATCAAAATTACTGGCAACAGTGTTCAAGGAATGGTGAGGATATATCAAGGCTAAAATTCAATGAATGGCTAATGTGAAGGTATTCTTGTATCTGAGTTTTAAAAATGTTATTGTGGTGTATATCTGAATTTAAACATGCTTACTCGTAGAACAGGATCAACAAAATCAATTTTTTTTAAATTATATTAATTAGTTCATTCTTTTCCATTCCCCTTTTGTTTCTAAAGCATGATATAATTTTATGACGTCATAACTCATGAACCGTTTAACATTTTTTGATGATTATTTTTTAAGTGTTATTTATTAGATTATTTTAGTGCCTGAACCTAAATTTGAAGATTTATAAGGGATTTGTATGTACATTACAGGAATTTGAATTAAAACTTTTAAAAATCACCGGTTACAATATCGATTATCAAAGCAATTTATTATTAAGAGCATTTTCTATAACAATTTGAGATTTAGACACAAGAATTGACTTTCTACTATTAAATAAAAAATCATAAAGATATCATTAAAATTATAAGAATTATGGCGTTGCATTTTTTAAATATCTCTCGAAAGAATTCATTTTTTCTTTCATTTTTAGTTAATCACGACCAACTGAACTGCAAATGGTCATGGAATGTAGCATAATCGCGCAAAAGCGCGGAAAAGTACTAATAAATCAAAAACTAACAAACTTAGAAATTTACGATTTTAAGCACTGAAAAGTATACATCTCGAAGCACAAGAAACAATGATGAACAAAAATTCCACGTGAAAATGTACACGAGTACCTTAAATTAGATGATTATTTCGCACATTAACGAGACGGGGTGGATAACAAAAAATAGTTACAAAAATAATGCGTATCAAAAACTTTAGATACTCAAGTCATGACAATGGTTAGTGATTTTCACATGCGTTACAAATTCCTTTGATTATGACAGGGAGAATTTCCAGTCAACTTTGGTTCGCGGGATATTCACTAAGCAATGCCCCACATCTCATCTTCCTTCTTCCATCAATATTCATGCGCTCAGGACGATCAAAACTATCATCAACTTCATCATTATTATTATCAAACTTGTATTTTACACCTTGACTCCATAGAATTTGAAGCTATTAAAATTATATAATACCAATTGTTCCTCTACTTTAAAGAAGTATAGTATTAAAACTTAAGTCTGAAATATGGTTAACATTAGGAGTAGCTAGTTAACGAGATGGTATGGATGGACCTTTATGAGTGACGAACGTATAATTTCGTACGTTAAAGCCCAAGCAAAGGCGTAAGCCAAAGCACGGCATAACTTCGTTGGGTACGAAAGGTTTCAAAAGTTTTCCAAAAACACCCACTTTCTGTCCTTGGGTATCACAGACAGCCATGTCGCTGTTTTTGTGCACTTCCCAAGCTGATGAGACGAATTGAGGTCGAAACAGAATCTGGAAAAGATGACGTAGGCATAAAGCCAAAGAATATGTTTGCCTTTTCACAAAACCACTTCACGAGCAAACGCTCTCGGTGGATCCGGCGTCCCAAAGACGAAGTTTGTCAAGGGACTTTGCCGTTTTCCAAAACCAAAAATCGAAGCTTTTTTGTCTGGAGATGTGAGGCAAAATGGGATAAGATATAGACCCAGTTTTTCAATTTGTTTTCGAACTATTCGGTTCTCTTCAGCAAGGCGAAGAAGCCTTGGAACTAAATACTGGCAAATAATGCTGGTATTAGCCACAGGGCTTATTCTAAAGTAAGGTGGTTATCCGAGAAGGAGGCGTCTTGTGTGTTTGCACAAAGTATTTTGGCATAAAAATGCGTTGAAAGTATGCTTTGCAGAGATCCAAGGTTGTTTTATGTAAATCGCGAAATTCCGGAGTCTCGTCTTCAACTCGGATATGCGTAGCGAATCGTCAACTGATGTAGTGAGGGTAGGTGGTATCGTATGAATAGCAATTTACGATTGACACAGAGGCCATGGAGAAATGTAAGAAGTGCGTGAAACTGTCGCCCTTGAGAGTATGGACTAGGGCCATACGTTTTCGTATGGCGGCTTCGTAACGCCAGCTTCGTTTCCGTATGGCGGCTTCGTAACGCCAGCTTCGTTTCCGTATGGCGGCTTCGTAACGCCAGCTTCGTTTCCGTATGGCGGCTTCGTAACGCCAGCTTCGTTTCCGTATGGCGGCTTGTTTTCAGATGCATGCGTAATTTCTAACTAGTTCGATAAATTTCGTGTCAAGTAGCGGCTGGAGCTTACGAGTCTTCTGCCATTGATTTCATTCGCGGAAGCAACTCCACTAGTGGATAGGGCAACCCGCCTAGGGCATCCCGCTTATTTTTTTGCGCCATTGCTTTCGTGAGCGTTGTTTCGAGGTGTACATTGTTATCAACTGTTTTAAATCACCATGGCGAAATGTTGGGCTCCAGGTTTCTGCAACGCTTTTCGGCGGGGTAAATAAAAATGTTTCTTCAGGTTTCCCTCTGAACAAGGGGGTGTAATATTTTGATTTATGTAATGAGTCACTGTTGTTGAATGGGAAATGAGTTAATGTCCTTTGCATTTGATTTTTTTATTGAATTCATAAAATTGCATTTGTATGCCACACGGCCCAATTGAAAAAGTTGATTATTTGTTTATTGGTATTATATAAATTGTTCTTAGCTCGTTACTTCATTTTCATCTACTATTGTGCCCTCTAATGTATCATTCCGTACGTTTCACACAACTTTAAGAGATTTATTAGTATATTTTATAACAGTAATATGCAAGCGTGAAAAACTTACGTAATATGTAATGATGTGAAGGGGTGTGTGGTTTCAAGATTACATTTTTCAAATTGTGTATGTTTTCATTTCGGATATCATAAGTGGTTCCGGGTCAGTAGCGTCAAAGAATCCGGTCAGTTGGATAATTCAAAGAAGAAGAGAACATGATTGCTCTCTTCTTTCTTTCTTGCAGTATTGCATGAAATGTTCTTGAGAAAGTCATTTTGAAGGAATGCCATTGATTCATAAGTGAATAAGCAAACCAATGGTGGCATTTTACGTTCAATTAAGGGGACTCTCCTTTATTAAAAAATATTAACTTTTCACAACAAATGTATATACACCTTTGCAGTCTTTCTTGTTGAATTGAAGCTTTCAAATCTCGCCTGTTTATTACCCTATATTTGCACTGATTGAATGAAAATGTGAGGAGTTAAAAGAAAGAAAAAATGTGTTTTGAACTTCCAAGTAATATTCGTAATTCTTATTGGGGTGTGTAGTTGTTTTCAATAAACTGCAAATTTGTAAATGCATTTCTCCTTGAGGTAGGTCACTGCATGACGGTCAAAACTTTGGCATCTTTAGGACGCGGCGTCTCCCAGACAGCCGAATAGATATTGACCCCGGTCGCGGAAGCCTTCGCTTTCATCCCACCAGGAGTCTGATAGATTCCTGTTTCAGATATAATATCTGCTATTCCTAGTCATCCTAACGTAGGTCACCTACGTAGCGACCTCGTGTTCTCTAAAGTGCACTCCCGGGAGAGATGGCTCAGGGCATCAACTGATGTCTCTGCAGTCCCTCTGACCGGGAGGTTCTAAGTTCGAGTCCCGGTCGCTAGGTCGAATTCAGTCGCCGCACGATCTTTCCTTTTTCTTCAGGATCGCGACCATGCAGGACCACGCACGATCTTTTCTTTTTCTTCTTTGTCTTATCTTACCTCTTACTGACACACACTCATATGCACCACACTACCTCACATGCAGGGTGGCCAGTCGCCAGCTTAGAGCTTGTCTCGGCTGAGGTGGTGCCCCGTTGGTGAGGAGATACCTGGTTGGGGAAAGCCCGCTAGTCTATGGTAGGTCGGCACCGGATCTCGCTATCCAGCGGGGGAATATCTTACGGGACTAATGATCTCGATAGTTGATGCGCCCGGAATCACTAATAATCAATCAACTAAAGTGCACTTCATCAGGCTTAAATCTGAAATATTCTAGAATGTGCTGTTTAGATTATGTTATAAATGTGCTAATTGAGTTATGCTGTTTAGATTACGTTAAAAAGCTTTGAACATTGTCTATTCATTTTGGATAACGTGGACATTATCCATCTAATTCGAAAACAAGACAGATTCGACCATTAGCCATAAAATATGCAACAAAAATAATGAAGAACGTACAAGTTTTGCGAATTACTTATTTGAATGCCTCCGTATTTCCTGCTCTTTATGACTGTCAAGATCTTGATTTGGGAAGAAAGATCCAAAAAATGCCAGAATTGTCAGACTATTGAAAATAAACTAATTTTGCAATGTCATCATTGTTTGAAATTTATTCTTTTGTATTGTAAAATCAAAGTATATTGCCGTGTCATTTTCACGTTGAAAATATCTATTCAGAATGTCTGAAAATAAGTGTTACAAACATCAAAAACATGTGGAGAGGTCGAATATGATCATTTTTTCCAATGAGAATTTCTTTTAACGAAGTTACACATTTGAAATTTGACAAGATTATTAGGCACCTCCTCATTTCTTGTTCTGCATGATAACGAGTAATGTTTGACTGCTTCATAATTTGATGCGCCTAAAAATCATGGAGCAAATATCACTTGTGTAACCTCATTTCATATACAATTTTCAACCATACATTCAATGAAAGAAAGCGATTATCATTGACGTGTCTTTATGCCCTGGAACTGTGGAATATTGATTTTGATTTTTGATTTGACCTTGTATGGTAATTATATTTTAAATATCTAGAAGGAACCAATAACGTCTGGTAATGAAGTCAAATTCAAATAGCGTTCATTTATCCGTTCAATACATTTCTTAAAATTAAAAATTACGAGTGGCAAAATTATCAACTGGCTTAAAATAAGCTAAATCTTTAATTTAAGTTGACAGTAAATCAACTCCGAAATAAACTTTATTTATTTATTTATTTTACGTCAAAAAACAGTTAAAAAACTGCGTATGACGGGCTATGGGGAAAAGTTAATTGTGTGCACATTTTCAAAATTCTGTGATCCCTACACTAAATCATATACTACTTAAGTTTTGAATTTTGAAAGGGAGAAAAAAAAACAAAAAAACTTTAAAATTAAAAACCACTAAATTTTCGCTTACGTTCTAAACCTTCACGTGCAACACAAATGCTCACACGAAAGGTGAAATTAAATTTAAATAGCTGACCGCATCTGATATTTGCTGACACTTCTCATCTTTTCATATATCATGTGTCACTGTTCTATGCCTAAGAGTAGAAGAAAGCGCTAGCCATACGTGACGTCGGTAGTTAACACCCTATAAAGTAGCGAAAGCATTAAAATTGCGGAGGCCCGGTTGGGGGTGAGATTGGATGAGGGAATAAAAAGTCTGATTCACGATTCCGGAGAGGGAGGAATAGTAGCAGAAACGATTGCCCGAGCAATAAAAGATGGTTATAGCTTCAACGTGGTGCTCCTGAAGAACGAGAGACGGTCTGAGACTGCAGACGAAGGCGAAGTTCCACTCACGATGTACGCGAGCAAAATATTCCACCACAGTAGTAAAAGAGAATTCATTAAGGGACTCGAGACTCCTATAGCGCTCGTTTTCCCCTCTCAAGCCGAGCTTCCCGATATCTTGCTTCTTGCGTTCCCTAGCCAAGTTGGCTGAGTAGCTGGAGTTGTGGTAAGAGCAGTCTCATCTTTTTTGCGGAGTGATTTCGACGAAAGTTGTAGAGTCATAAGAACTTATCTCATCTCTGAGCTCGGGAGAAATCGTTTAATAATGACACACGACCGCGGTGTTGTCAAACTTTTCCTTAAATATCTTTAAAAATTCTGAGTTACAAAGTTTTAATGATGTTTTCGAACGTTATCAGTAGAGCAAAAGGACAAGTTTAGCGGTAATTAATGGAGGATTCCCAATAACGTAAATAAGCTCAATTTTTGTAATCTAAGATGATGAAACTCTTTTTATTACGTTAAGCATTTAATATGTTGAATACCCAAAATATTAATTAATTACAAAACTACTCCCCACTGACATGTATGAACGAGGTGGCTAAGAGCGAGGACCGACTCATCACTTCGGTTCGAAGCATCGCGGGTTCGAGTCCCGCCTTGTTTGTTTCGTTGTTTGTCCCGTGTCTCTCATGTATGTGTTGACGCGGAGGACCTCCCTTCTGCTGACCTCAGATCAGAGGAGCCCGCGAGTGTGTTGGTGTCTGGTGAAAGGTCGAATAGGCGCTCCATCGGGACGTAAAAGGTAACCGGCTATTAGCTGTATATAAACCCTAGGGGGGGGGGAACATCACAAAACGCTTTATTGCAATTTGGCAAGCTAGAATAATTTATGAATTTTTCTCTTATGAAGTACGATAAGAAGGATGAGAAGAAATGATTTGCAAGCGCCCGCTTGAACAAGACTATTTCTTGGATGAAATTTGCCACGATCAAACTCTTTCGCTCCGTAGTCCAAGGTCCATCAATAACTACTTCATTGAATGTCTGCAATTCGGCCTGCGCTTTTTTTAATTAATGCTTTTGCAACATTGCACATTTCCACAATGCGAACTCGTATTTCCAGAATTAACCTGCAAAACATAAATTAGCCTTTAATATCAGTCATTTCATTTTAATTTCCACCAGTTAAATTCATAGGAGGAGCGCTTTTTTTGGGGGGGAGAGTTTTTATTTGAACATAAAATAAGCTTATTATCCACGTAGTACTAGTTGGTCATGTCTATTATATGTACATATGCTGTAAGTGTCAGAACATCGGGTGTTGTTTATGTCTTTTCGAAACTTTTGGTATATTTATTTAAAATTGAATATAGTGTGAAATATGAATTTTCAATTATTTCTCCTCAAATCAAGATCTGATAGTAATGAAGAGCAGAGAATGCGGAGGCCTGTGCATTCAATTTCGTAACTCTCCAAACTCCACATGCGTATTTCGTCTGGCTTTGACTACATGTGAAAAATTCAATTCGCTCATGTAATGCAATAAATACTTTATCCATACTTTATCTCCCCTTCTTCAAGCGGGTAATGCCTACTTCTCAATTTTACTTTCTTTACGGAATAGAGAGAAAGTTATGTAATGCTGCGCGAAAAAAACGCAAATTTTCTGCTGAAAAACTCTTATTACAAGGCCCTCGTAACGAAAAAGTGTATAAATCTAGTTGCTAAATTTAGAAAAAAATGTAGTGAAGCCATAACCCATGTTTTGTAAGTCCTTGTTACAGAAAAATCGAATGAAGACAAAACGTCTGATTGTTCGTCTATGAACAACGATAGCGGCTAAACCGTTGAATAGATTTTCTCCAAAAGTGACTTTCCCCAAACGATTTGAATGATCACGCAGCTCCTTGAATTTGAAATCCATATTTTAATTTTGGGAGGTACTTTGCATGAAGCTCCTGGGACATTTTTAAAATTTTAAAAACAATTGTTCCATCGTTTTTGATAAAATTTTCTTTTTGGATAGTGTGAAGAACGTTTAACAGAATGGTATATGTCTCGTGTTTGTGGAAAACCCTGATATTTCGAAAATTCAAAAAGTTCAAACTTTTTTCTGAGCCTTCTTACAACTGAAATATTAAAGATAGAGATTTTTCCCTTAATAAAATATGTTCCTTAAAGATAGATTTTGAAATAAGGTCACGTACAATTTTTCAAACATTTGAGTACTTATCGCGTAATTTTGCATGAAAATACGCGCGAAAAAGTACGTTCTGTTTTAACACTAGTTCATCGTTACGGTGTGCGCCTATTGACGCTGAGACCCGACGATCAATACCGTCGAAAGGGGCCTAGATGTTTACGGGTACTCTGTTCTAATGCTCCCTAGTTTAACAGCGTGCGAGACGAGTTGGATTGCTCCTCAGTCACTCTGTCGCGATAGGTTTAAGCTCCATTTCGTGAAGCGCCCTGCGCAAGCACTCGACAGCTACAGCGTTGGAATTGGACGGCACGCGTTATCGGCATGCGGTAGACCGCAGGTGAGTGCGCAGGTAGCCAAAGTGGACGCATTCGTCTGCTCGTCCCTCTGTTCCCAATTCACGCTCAATAACATCTCTCTTCCTGACGCCTGGCGCTGCGACCGTCAGTTCAACCGACGAGCGAAGAAATAAACGAGAAGCTAGATTTTTTCGAAACTAGGTGCTTGGGACGAAGAATGGATAGAACACTTGCCTTTATTCCTTCCAGTCAAAAGCGTTGGATAACAAAATTTGAAACAACGTATAGACAGTATATGTATAAGCACAATTTAAGCAACATATAGAAATATATGAAAATAAGACATTAACTATTTCTAAATGCCGACCTGGATTGCCGAGGTGGCTAAGAGCGAGTACCGACTCAGCGCTTCGGTCCGAAGGGTCGTGGGTTCGAGTCCCGCCTTGGGCATGGCTGTTGGTCCCTTGACTTTGTATGTATGTGTTGTTGCGGAGGGCCTCGCGTTCCGCTGACCCCAAATCAGAGGAGCCTGCAAGTGTGTTGGTGTCTAGTGTATGGTCGAATATGCTTCCCGTCGGGGCGTAAAGGGTAACCGGCTGTTGGCTGGATAAAAGCCCTAGATAAAAAAAACTATTTCTGAATAATAGTTTACGTAACAAGGATGCGAATCAGGTGATTCACGCTCGAGTTGAGTTTGCCGTCCGAGTGTAGCGAAGAAGACAATGAGACGAGTGCTGGAATCACCTCGCTGTTTTGCGCAGGGAAAACAAGCCTAGAAATTGCGTTTCGCGCATGATGTGTTAAAAAATTAATATCCGTATTTAAATAGTGTTTTATATTGAACTAGCTGACCCGGCGAACTCTGTTCCGCCTTCACAGCCGGTCCCATCTTTTTCTCGCGTCGCACTCACTGTGAGAAACTGTACTATCCTTGTTGCACTCGTGATAATAAAGCAATTGCAGATTTGTGTTTTTCTCTCAAACAAAGAAGAATTTCAAAAATACGCTCTGATATTAAATAGATAATTAAAAAATCTATTACGTAGCAGAGCGTTTTTTGGAATTGATTTTTGTTTAAGAGAGAAATACAAAGCTGTAATCATAGGGACCGGCTGTTAAAGGCAATAAATAAGCAGATTTTGGAATTTATTAAGTTAAATTGTTTATTAGAAAATACAAATTAAAAAATTAAGTAGATTAATCATTCATTATTGTTCCTATATTTTGGTGCATAGGTTGCTCTCTTCAGTTAAGTACCTTGTGATACACGACATTTTTTGTTTTATTATCAGGCGCAAATGCGAAATCACGCGAAAACGTGCGAAAACGTGCAAAAACGTGCGTTCTCACACAGGAACGCTGTCGAACGGGATAAACAGTATCCTATGTCCGTCTCCTGGCTCTAAGCTTCCTGCTCACCAATTTTCAACCAAATCGGTACAGCCGTTTTTGAGTTATAAATAGTGTAACTAACACGACTTTCTTTTATATATATAGACTAGCTGACCCGGCGAACTCTGTTCCGCCTTAACAGCCGGTCCCATCTTTTTCTCGCGTCGCACTCACTGTGATAAACTGTACTATACTT
>BLKR01005375.1:0-82163 GCA_011170035.1 Teleogryllus occipitalis
TAATTTTGTAATAGTTGTTTTTGTGTTTATCCCGGAATAATTGAGCCGGCGGAATTAAATTTAAGGACGGTGAATAATCGCCGCGAACAGTAATTTTTGGATTTTGGACGACGGGCGATTGAAGTGGAGCCTGGGCAAAGGAGACTGGTAGCCAGCGAGTATCTACGTGTCCAGCGGGGTTGGAAGCAGACGGCAGTGCTGTGTAGGCGAGATGCGCAGAGTGGCAGAACAAGGGAAGTGACGACAACCTATTTTTTTATTATTGCGAGAATGAAGGAAATCCACAAAAAGGAAAGACATTCTGTTGAAGACCAAGTATTGTTTCATTAGTATTAGATTAAATTTTAGGGTACAACAGAATGCGCATTCGAGTGAATGAGTGTAAATATTTTTTGTTGTTGTTATGTGTGAATGTGTATAATTAATTTTATGGGTTATTGTATGTGTTTGAATATTAGTGTCAATGTGTTTATGCAAAGGAGCAGAAATCGCCGCGACCAAACGAATGCGGTGATGTTCATAGACCATAACGGGCAGAATTTGTGTTAAATTTGCTAATACAGTAAAATAAATAGATGAGCGCCTACGGCGGGTCATTTGAATTTTGAATTGTGTTATGTGTACGTTATTTATTAGCTAGAAACTGACCCAAGCACGATCACGCCGATATTTTTTTAGTGTTCTCCGTATGGAGCGATCACGGGATTCACGCCAAGGTGAGGCGGGCAAATGCTAGCTGAGGCGCGGGCACTAAAGAGCAGCCGGGAATTAATAAGTAGGAAATTGTGTGACAGTGGCGACCAACGTGTATGTTCAGATGTTGAGGTTTTTTAGGTTTATGTGTATGTTTATGTAGGTGTTTATTTATGTTGACGTATATGTTTATGTTTAGTTTAGTTCAGTTAGGCAGGAGCCTCTTTTTTCGTTACTACAGTGTACTGTATTTTTAGAGGATTGTGAAGATAATGTATCTCTACGTGGAGAAAGAACTATGAATGGTGAAAAGTTGTTGTGGTAATAAAAGGTGAATAATATCTGAAACAAAAGCAGTGATATTTTTAAATTAATTCTGGTCTAGTTTTTTTTCTCAATATACATGTATGATGATCTTAAGCTGAAAATAGTTTAAGCAAATTTCCCTATGGAAAGGACAATTATCTATGGTTAAATCAAACTTCTGAATCTACCTTCGGGCTTAAAATATTTTACGTAGCGGAAAGAATAGAAAATGAGGATATTTAAAGTAGCTATGGGGTTGGCGCAGTGACTTGACATAACGTAAGGAGGATTTTTATAATTAAAAATAAAATGAAATAGCCATGAGGAGGGGAGCACTTAAGTTTATATTTTATCGAAACTATTTTGCTTTTAATCTTGAAGCTAAATATTTCTTTCTCCTTGCCATCTATTTCCCAAAACCCAATATTAAATCATTTTATGCAACATTTTTAGCATGCTTTCCTCGAGTCGACTAACTTACAACCGTGTTGTAAGTCCGATTTATCATTGAAACCTGCGAACTTTCGAGAATGGCAAATTCAAACTTTCTGGGCTTCTTTGGCTGTAGATAAGTCTTTCACGGGAGAGCAGAAGAATTAATTGAATTAAATTTGTAATATTATAGCCTAATACGAATATTACGTATCCGTTACAGATAAAAAAGGTAAATCATGTTCTGTTGTACTTATTTTAAAATAAGCATAATAGTTGTTTTCTTGTTTTTGTGATGGCGGCTGAGTTCATGTTAGCAATCCAAGAATGACAACTTCACAACACGGCAGTTGAGAATTCATAGAATTCCCTTCTCATTTTTTGCCAGCAAAGTTTTTCGGTGTGTGATACGAAAGTTATTGCTGAGATGTGTTATTGTAGACAGAGATAGCAATATTATAGTATTATGTAACAGTTATTAATGCAAGGAAGTACGTGCTATTAGACAATCACTCGTTAAAATTGTATTGTCTTTATAGTAATGCCCATATGGCATGCATATCGTCCAAATTTTATTGTAATATTATTTATTTAATTTATCTGATCTACTATGTAGACACGTGAAACATCTTTACATTCATTACATATCAATTTTTTTAATAACATTATTGTCTACAGTAACAGCAAAACCTAGCAAAGACCATTCATCAACAAACTATTGGCAGTAATTGCGACATTTCTTATCACAACAGTGAGAACAATAGCACCAATTAAACGTCGAGAAAGCCAACAATCACCGATGTATCTGACACGAGAGTGACAACAGTTCTCATCAATGACAGTAACGGGCACAACAGAAATGAGAATGCATAGAGCAATACCAGGGACGAAAGGATACAATTAGGATGGCATACCAAAGGATACAATTAGGATGACGATATCTGACAGGGGCAATAATGATTGTTAATCCGCCCTGAACATCAGCCTGCCAATATGGGCGCCATCACTGCTCTCTCGGAAGATGGATGGGAAGCGGCGGTTAGCGAAGCGCTGACCCTCACTCAGTGAAGGCGTCGCCCCGTTGCGCCGATAGGGGCAGCTGATAAGGCAGGGCGCTGCGTTATCGGGTGTCGCGTCGCCCACCGTTCCACGTGCTTCGGATGAGATCGTTGCTGTGGCGGTGACGCCCCCGCCGCCCCCGCCGCCCCCGCCGCCCCCGCCGCCCCCGCCGCCCCCGCCGCCCCCGCCGCCCCCGCCGCCCCTGCCGCGTGATGGATGGTTGTTGTGACGGGAACATTCTCTCTCCCGACAAAGATGGGGCTATTTTTACGGTTCGGTAGTGCAAATTCTGCGGCGTAGTAGAGGTGGGACGGCGGATGTGAAGATAGGAAAGAGATTGTGTGGGAACGTGTAGACCAGGCTGAGGGAAAGATTGTGCGGAGAGTTCTCGCGAGAGAATAATGGAGCTGAAGGATTGAGCATTTCGAGGAAAATATATGGAAGAGAGCGATGGGGAAACATCACAGAGATGAAGCTTCTGCGTTCCAAGAGGAGGCGAAATTACATTCGTGATGGAGACGTAGGTTAAGTGTAAGAATAAATGTTGCCAAAAAATGAAAATAAATCCAGAATTAACATGTTGATGGAAGCGATTCAAGTTGACGGAAGCGAAGTTTCTTACTGGCAAATGCTAGTGGATACATCTGGAAAACATAATTAATGTGATTTTTATTGGACTTTCTAGAGATCAAATCAAAATCCTGATAGTACGTATTGCATATTTTTATAATTAATTTTTACTTTCTTGAAGACGTGCGTATTGTAAGTTATGTAATGATGCACCACTGGAATGTGGGTTGTTTGACAGAAAATCTTGTAGGCTGAGTCCCTGACATCGTAAAAAGTGATTATTTTAATCCTACAGGAGATAATTTACTTTTTCTGATATGTAATGTAGTCAGAAGTCACGTTTTCTAGTTCCACGATAACGAAAAATTTGTTTACGGCGAAACATTCGTGTGTCCGCCTATCCGACGAGATGAAGGGACAACGTTTGTTGACGAATTATTAATTAAAAATTTCACTTTGACAACATTAGAATTGAAAATCTTTCGAGTGTGGTAAGAACAAGGAAGGACTCTATCTGGTATAACCGAGGAAAGATTGTTCATGATGAAGAAAGTAAAATTAGTCATACATGAGGGATATGTATACTACAAAAGGGAAGTGGAAAATTTTCAGTAAAAATACAGCTAAAATTTATACAAGGACGAACATTGGAGTAAGAATGAACACTTAAAATAGAATCAGTTCAGAAAATGGCCATTTAAAGGTTAAAAAACGGTAAATATTGCACAGATCTGGGCACGTATGACATGAATGTTTGTTGTATGTAGTGTAGTGTGAATGTAATTTTTTGTTGTACATTAATAAGAATAGTTAATTACAAGGATGATTACATTACAGTAGAATTATAGGTCGAATGTGATGCTGCCACGAGGAAGAAAGTTTATGAAAAGAAATGGCGCGATGCATTGTTGCGCTACAGAAATTATTATAAATTCTGGTTGTTATTATTTTTGGTACTACTATTTTAGAATATTTCTTTATAGACCGCACATTCCACGCATAAATATTCCATCAGCTAAGAATTTGTAATAAGCGGTGGCTTTCCGGGCCCACTATTTTAACCAAGTTTTAAAAAAGTCCTGAGATATTTGAGCATTGTGATTATGTGATTATTAGTATTTTAATTTGACAGAATGAAGGACAGACAGAAAAGGGGAGGTTTCAATAGAGCAGGGCGCACTTAATTACATGATATCAGTGCGATTTTAATTAAGATTTGCTTTTTCTAAAAATCACATCTGCATTTTTTAAATGGCTCTAACGTAACTAAACTTTACATTATCGATGTTTTTCATAGTTTCATACATTTGTTAACTGAATCTCAAATTTTTTATTTTCAAAAATTCACAATTTTTTAGTGAACAGAAACTAAAAATGGAGCATTTCGAATTTTTGCAAATCACATTTTCTCAAAAACTGTTTCATTTTTCCTCGGTATTATTCACATTGAAAAAGAGTACAATTCTCTTCGATATTACGAATGCTGGAATTCAATCAAGATATTGGAAGAGGAGTGAAAAAATACTGAAAAATGTAGGTATTGTTAATGAAATACAGTATAATATCGAAGTGTCCAAGATAAGAAGCAAAATGTGGAATATTCAGAAACAAAATAAAACATCGCGTTAATTGAAATATTGTTTAAGTATTGTCTCTTAACATGTGAAATGTTAGTACATTTTAAAGAAAAATATTCATATTGTGAATTTGTGCGCTTGTGAAGTGTGAAGTGAAATTGGCCGAAATCGGTTATCATGGCAAGACGTTTGGATAAACAATGTGTTTATTAGCTGCATTTCACAGATCTGATTATTGAAATAGTATACAAACATGGCGACCATATAAGCCGAATTTTCAGGAATTCGGAGTGGTGAACACACGTACAGGGGTTCAGGCTTAGAATATTGACAGAATAATACAGTATAGTATGTGATTGTCCTCGTAACTTAATACTTGCATACGGTGTAGATTGCAATTGCATTCCTTGAAAACGTTTTAACTGTGAAATAGGTTCGGATTGTGTGTCTGACGGCAAAACAAACCATTGGTACACACCTTTTATTTCAGCTTTTATATTTCCTAAAGAGAAACGGTAAGGTATGTGTTTGAGAAATGATATGTGATTTAACAAGCTCTGCCTATCTTCAGAATAAAATCCATGGATATTTAAATACAAGAGAAGCAAATATTTGAAATGTGGCAGGTGAAACAACGTGTATTTGTGGCAAGCCACCTTGTTATCTTTAGTGACAGTGTGTCCCTCACGGAAAGGATCAAATTATTAATTATCAGTAATTATTATTTAATAGTTTATTTGTGTGGGAATTTTGTGTATTTCTTAAACATAATTTTATTTCACTTAAATGTTGTGTGTGGATATATATGTTGTATAGAAATAGACATGCAAATAATCGATGCTGAGATTCTAATTTCAATGCTGGTTTTGCGGAGGCCTGATGCCAAAAAATTCCGCAAATCGTTATATTAAAAACGCTAAGGGTTGTCATTTAGAAAGAAATTAGATCATCTTACCCTAGTAAAGTTCGTGACTTTTGCTTTAAATGAAAGGTAGGGGGATTTAAGTGTGTTATCATATGCAATTATTAATTGGTATAATAAAATATAAACAGAAATTTTTAATATCATAAAATTAATAGAATGAACGCTTAGTTCCCGTCATTTGTTCATTACGTCATTTGGTCATGGTTATATACAGACGTATATGTGTGTGTATTTAATGAAGCAAAGATAGCGAGTTTTTAATGTTCAAATATTGATTTATTTAAATGCAAATATTAGTGCATGTTTAGAGACGGAATATCCAGCAATTGTTTGAAACATTTGGCAATTACAAAATCATTCGGTTCAAAATATACATTTCAATCTAGAAACGAAAAAACTGAATATATTTTAGATTGTGTATATGAGAATATATGCAATTCTTTCTAAGAAACCGGTGGCAAAATTCTGGAGTGTACAATCTGTGTAAGTTTATAATTTATTTGAGCTCTGAACATTTAATAATAGTTAAATGTTTTGACACACATATTATCTTAAAAATGAATTTAAAAAATTTAATAATTTTCAAAGCTTCAAATAATTTTCAATACCAATTGAATCATTTTTTTACATTTGTTTTCAACATAAAATTGAGATAATTTTAAACGTAAAATAATTATTAGATAATTTCACCAATAAGAAGCAGAAAATACTAGAGAACAGACCATTCAGGAAGTAAATAGAAAAGGTTTTATTTATTTTTTCGTACTTATTCGGTCCACGTCAGAGTAGTAAAACAAAAGAGAAACAAAAAAACAAGCATTCCAGGGAGTGCCCTGTAAGCGAGTCGTCTCGAAGGAAGAGATATTGCAGGAGGCTTAGGACGAGGCGAATATCGGAAGAATCTTGTAAAGCAATTTCGTGGCGATTCGTGGGTGAAGGGAGAGAACGATATGATTTATTCACGTGATTTCTCTCTCTCTCTCCCTCTCTCTCTCTCTCTTTCTCTCTCTCCGAGTGAATGCGATAGGGTCCGCCGACATTTACGAGGAAGCATGACGAAGGGCAGCTCAGGGACTGCGTGTGATTGCAAGCGTCGAGAAACAATAGCCTGCGACGCCTTACTGCAACATCTATCACTTCCGCCATTCATTGTGAAATTCATTCTATGGCAACTCAAAAATACAAATTTTTATCGTAAATGCGAGAAATTACAACTTGTGAGACCAAGACTCAAGAAAATATATTTTTAAATTTTTTGTTTCTACCTGTTCAGTTGTTACAATTTTTCAGGATTTTGAAAAGTAATATTACCTATGTTTTTGGTAAGAAACCAGCGATTTTCATATTAGGTATGTAATTTTTACCTGCAGTTGAATAATTATGATTATTGTTATATTATTTTTATATTAAATAATATGTTGAAAATACATAATATGTTAAATTATATGTATTTGAAAAGATATTGAGCAAATGCTATTGAACGTTCAATTTGATACAAATAGCACTGAGAAGAAACTCATACTCGTCATCACGACTGTATATAGAATTTCAATTTAGAAAAATTTAATTTTGAAATAATTAAGTTACTTAAAGTTCAATTTTTTTCTTTACAATTGTATGAATCCAAAAAGTAAATATTCCGAATAACATCACAATAAGACTTACACAGTCGCAAATGAAACACTACAGCATTTCATACTAAAAATAAAATTAATGTGGAATAATACACAAACCAACTGAAATTACTGAGAATCCAATACCAATGGAATACACGCTCGCGCAGTAATACACTGCGCCGTGCCATTAAAGAGAAGATAGAGCTCTGGAGGCTCGCTGTGGAAGATCCGCGATCTGGACGCGTTTACGCGCCGCATGACCGCTCCGCCGAGGCGCTTCCGCGAAAGCACCAGTGCGGGCCGCCCCGCGTTCCCACGCGCCAGCTGCAGCCTCGTTTCAAGGGCGTTGCCGAGTACTCCAGTGTGTTACAAATGATGTCACTAAAAATTGCAAGATGACTTGCCAAATACAAAATTGGTTTCACTTACCACATTTCAAATATTTGCTTCACTTACATTTAAATATCCATGAAATTGATTCTGAACATACAGCAGACTAAAAAAATGTATATTTAGGTTGAATGCAATACACAAAACAACAAAATTGACTTTTCGATTAAGCTATATTTTTCACATCGTTAGGCAAAAGGATTACCAATGGGAATATGCAATAACATTGTGGTACCCAAGATCAGATCGAAGACGACAAAGGAGGCAAAGGAGATGGCAAAACGAGACAGCAGGACTCCAATGTAGAAGACAGGTTCAAGATAGGATGAAGTGGAAGTCTTACATAAATTAAAAACAAAATAAATGTAAATATGTTTAACCAAAGGGTACCCTCGGATAAGATGTTAAAATGTTCCACTAAATCAAATAACATATGAGTGGTTACATTATAATTCTAACATAAAAATAATATTTTTGCAAGGTCTAAGCACCCGTCCCACCAACCACACCCTCTACAGCCAAAAACAAATTTTTTTGATACTATTTTTTTTCGGCAACTTAACACTATTTTCTGTGACTGAAAAAAATATTATAAGTAAGAAAACAGTTTATACTATCAGAAAAGTATTTTTTATACTTTCTCAGACCCAAATTTAAACACAAAAATTTTGAAAAAATAACAAAACTTATTTTTATTGTGTCTTAGAACCATGGAACAAGCTCGAAAAAAATCTCAAACGTTCCTCTTAAAATACAAATAGTTCCGAATTAATAGGGATATAGAGCTCTGGAGGTTCGCTGTGGAAGATCCGCGATCTGGACACGTTTACGCGCCGCCCGTCCACCGAGGCGCTTCCGCGAAAGCAAGCACCAGTGCGGGCCGCCCCGCGCTGCCACGCGCCACCTGCAGCGCCGCGGGGGGCATCGTTTCAAGGGCGTGGCCGAGTGCTCGAATACGCTTATGCGTGAACAGGAGATTCGCAACAACGTCCCAGACATGAGTGCGGAGGAATTTTCAGATTTTCAGGAAATGCGTGAACAGGAGATTCGCAACAACGTCCGAGACATGAGTGCGGAGGAATTTTCAGATTTTCAGGAAATGCGTGAACAGGAGATTCGCAACAACGTCCGAGACATGAGTGCGGAGGAATTTTCAGATTTTCATGAAATGACTCATCCCACGAGCATTGTGGTTTTAATTTCCCGTCACCGTGGAGATTAACTGAACTCGGGCGAGTAGAAGGGGTAAATATCTTGGAAAGCCATTTGATTTTAAAGTTTGACTTACGATATTTATGTAAGAAATCCTCATAATTGTATAAAAGTAGTTTTAAGTTATTTGCAGCGGTCATAATTATTGGGTTAACCTCTTCTTAAAAACTCTTCGATCTTTTGTTGAGTTCTGTAAAGTGAATGTTCGTATCTTTCTCTGTGTTACTGTGTGCCACACACACTTATTATTGAACAAAAAAGTCCTTGTAGTGGCAATTAAGCTTATTTAGTCTCATTGTTAAAGTGTATCAAATATTATTACCATTTGTTTAAAATAATTTCATGTTCGTCGTATCTTTCAAGAATTACAAGGAAACTCGGAATAAAAAATAAAGTATCTTATGCCTTTAGAATTACACCAACACAAAGTTCTCCCTCTCAGCTAAAATATTTCAAAGCAAATAATGGTTGAAAGATTCAGCACTTTATTATGTTACTGGGTCTGGAACTGTCATATAACAGTGTGTTCCAAAATGTTCCAATAACCACTTTCACTTCTTTTTCATTTTCTTGAGCCATCCTAGAAACATAGTATATAGCTAGGTCCTCGTTTACGAGATCACCTAACATCTTGTACTCATAGCTTATAAAATCCCTTTGATCCGTGCTCCGAGCGGTTTTCCATTTTTATTTTTCGTCATAAGCGTTGGAATAGTGGCGCCGTATATTCGGAAGAGGTCTCCATTACGACGCTTTATCGTAGAAATAAACAATCCCCACAGATGTTGAAGAAGGAGAATGTTGCAGAAAGGAAGACACCACGGGAGGTTGGCTGCGTTCCAGTTTCCGGAGTAAAAAGACAAATAAGGCAAGCGGCATAAAGTCTTTTCCTTGTCCCGCCGCACCTCGTCGGTATTCAGGCCGGCCCGGGCGGCCTCAACCCCCTCGGTAATGAAGAGCGCGTTTCAAAGAGCTCGGTTTAGTGTGGGTTGCTTTTCCTTCCCATCTTTCACCGCTGCGGAGCGGAGAGTTGTGGGGAGTCTTCGAGGCGAAGCGAGGCGGAGACGGCGATAGGTGGGGTGGGGGTGGGAACGGGGCAACGCGGGGGTCCTCAGACTCTAAGAAACAGTCTGAGCATTAAGGGGGAAAGCGAGGCGGGTAGATGGCATTCGAAGCATGGAGGGGCAATGGTAGGCGGGTAAGTCGATGCGAGGCAGAAAGGATTGTTGCAAGATGGGGAGGATAAATATGAAGCAGGGGGGAGTGATGTGAGTTGGGTAAGGTGATGCGAGGTAGGTGGGTTGATGTGAGGGGAGGGTTGATACGAGTTGGGAAGGGGCAAAGCGAGACGGGGAGAGACAATGTGACGCGCGGAGTATTGATGCAATGTGGAGAGGGTTAGTGAGAGGTGGGAAACGCGCAAGGCGAGTCTGGGAGGGGATTGAGAGGCGCGGAAGATTGTTGCAAGGTGGGAAGGGTTGATGTGGGGTGGCGAGGGTTAGTGCGATGTGGGGAGGGGCACTGCGAGACGCGGTGGAGCAATTCGAGGTGGGGAGGGGCAAACCGAGGTGGGGAAGTTGATGCAAAGAGGGAAAGGGCAAAGCGAGGCTGGGAAGGGTTCATGCAAGGCAGGAAGAGATCATATGATGCGGGGAGGGCTGATGCGAAACGGAGAGAACTGGCACGAAGCGGGGAGGGTTAGTACAAGGAGGAGAGAGTTAGTGCGAAGCGGGGAGTGTTGTTGCGAAGCGGTGTGTGTTGATGAGAAGCGGGAAGGGTTGAGATGCGATGCGGGGAGAGTTGATGCGAAGCGGGGAGGGTTGATGCAAGACGCAGAGGGTTGGGAGGTGCGAAGGAGGAGAGGGGCAACGCGAGGCGGGGAGTGGCACTGTATGGAGTGAGGGGCGTTGCGAGGCGAGAAGGAGCGTGGCGTGCAGTGAGGGATGAAACGAGGTGAGCGATGCAGGGAAAAGACGTGCGGGGTGGAGCGAGGCGGCGGCGAAAGGAGCGACGCGCGACCGCCGGGAGGGGAAGGGAGGGGAAGGGAGGGGAAGGGAGGGGAAGGGCGGGTGGCGCCGGGCCGCGAGCACCGGGTCGCGCGAATCACAAAGGAAGGCGGGGCTCATTTGCGTAATCGCCGCGCAGCAGCAGCTCGCGGCAGCTAGGCGGCGCGAGAAGGCTTTGGGCGCGCCCACAATCGCCTAATGTAGCCGTTCAAACCTAGATATTGTGGAACACTCATAGTCATAATACGTCCATAGAAACAAAGGAATTTGAGCTCAGGTGCTGTGCTCAGAAATCGTGAACACATATTGCACAAATACATTCGAACACTGAATTAATATATTGATATGTACGTTGAAGTATTCATTTTCTATTTGATTCTCGATTTAAGCAAAGAAAATATGAGTTGGGTAAATCCATACAAATTTATCTCTTAATAATTTATTGAAAAGACTGTAAAATTTCAATTTGCATTAAATTGAGATATTTTCTCAGTTTCATCGCATGTATCATAACAATCGGGTATGATGGTTTCCCCAAAAGTCAAGCCCATACTTTTTACCAAAAACCTGATTTTAAAAACCGTAAAGAGTAAATTTGTAAATAAGTAATTTGAAAACTGGGCCAAGCAATTAACGTATTATCAACAGTTGTGTGTTTTATTTTTGAGAAAATTTTGAAAATGTTTTTGAAACTTCATGAAAAGTATCAAAATGTCCGTTTTAAACTCCCAAAGCCTCGAGTTCATTCAAATTGATTGGGGAATATCACTTTTGAAAAAAAATGGGCTGAACGGTTTGGGCGCTAGCGTCGACCCCAGACGGTTAGACGAGCAGGCAGACAAATATTTTATCAATCGATTTTTTGGTATCAAGAACCCACAAATCATGGATTCGGGTTATATCACGTGCTGGAGTTTTTTTTTATAAATTTCACAACAGGATTTATTCTTTATTTTTGTTACCAGGGCCTGGCAATAAGAGTTTCTTGACAAAATTTGCCATTTTCCGGCGCACGATTACATAATTTTCACTTCCTACGACGTAAGTGCGCGTAAATCGAAAAATTGGAAGGAATAAAACAAACGGTAGTTCTATCCTGAATTGTGTGTAGAATGATGAAGAATAAACTTCTTCCAATTGTATAAGAAATACCAATCGCAATTGTGGGAATTAATTATTCACATTTTTTTAAGAGTCGAAAAGTTTTCGCACTTCGACTTGCTAGACGGAATTCATCCAGCCCTCCGCACCTTCTCCGCTTAAAAAGCAAATAGAGACGGAATAAACGGCGAAAACAGGCCGAATCGATTTCTCTCGATCAAAGTGATGGGTAAAGGAATATATAGGCTTCCAGTATTTCCAGCCGTAATCTATACAATACCTGCCGTTATTCACGAAGGGCAGCAATTTGACGCTCACGCGTGCGTGTGGAGGTTAACAAATTAGAGTCCCATTAACTCTAAAAGTAAGCCTCCACGCTTAAATTTTCACGTTGGAAATTATTATTTAGAAACTCATGAGAATTACTTTTTCATATTTTCTCTACCTCTATGCGAGTTGACGTTCAAACGCAGCGAAGCAGATTGTTTTGATTGGAGGTAACGCTCGACCGCCAGCCGTTGGAAGGCTGTGATTACTCGATAACTAGAAGAGAAAGTTTTGACACGGTCGAGTTACCACCTTTCCAAGCAGAATCTAAATCACAGCGAGTTCCTATCGACCGAGCGCCGTAACTTGAAATGCGCGTAATTCGCAAATCCTGAATGAACAAGTGAAATTTGTTATTAAACATGTGAAAACCGATATTTAGTTAATTAACGTTTCAATAACTCCCTGAAGTCTGATGTGTTCTCCCTGTGTGCCTCCTGAAGCTTAACGCAACTCATGCCCTGGAGGCAAATAGAAATGCGTTAGCACTGGCTTCGCCATTTGCAGTACAATTACAGAAATAAATAAAACATTTGGTGTAAGCGATGAATACCATAAGTTGGCAGATTATGGAATTGGTGGGAAAATAGGCGTACAAGACGCAAAGCATTACGATCCAACACACTTTGCCATAGTGCATAACCCGGAAACAATGCGGGCTAGGGCCTCCAATTTTGGTGTTAAAGCTCCGAATATACAAGTAGCTAAGTTGTGGGAGAGCTTTGAAGATTGAGCCAAAGATCCGAAAATACATCTTCCTAAGTTTTATCAAAAGGAAAGACTCTGAAAACGACAAGCATTATGACTGTTGGCGCACCTTAGCATTAGAATCTGCTTTTAACATCAAATATTGAAGAAAATATCTGTGCTAACCGAGTCTGGGCGAAAGGAAATCGGTTAGCTTTCTTATTTATTCCATTATTCAATGCGTGTATGAAGCAAGCATATTTCGCTGTGCTGCGACGCCCCAAAAATGCGAGTTCACGAAGAATATTGCAGCATGGAGCTTCGAAATCGCAACACCGACCTCACATAAACGATTCAAGTGCGATAAAAGATTCAGTGCAGAAGACACTCGCGTATACCTCGGTTTTCGCGTGAGAGGCGAACCGTCATCCAAACAGCTCGGCTGTCGGGTTTCAAACAATGTGCGCGAGATTATACTTAGGTTTTCGTAACGTGGTCGATGACATTAGGTCATTTTTACATCTCCTGCCCTATAAAATGAATCTTTTTAATTAATTCGCGAACGTCCTTCTCAACAGGGCTAATGGCCTCAAACATGTGCTTATCACTGTTATAAAGATTCATTTAACAAGGCAGGAGGTGTAAAAATGATCTAATGTCATCGACCACGTTATAAAAACTGAAGCATAGCAGCGTCTTACCTGAAAGAAGCTAATTTCTTAATAATAGAAAACTTTGTGGGTGTGGTCGCCGTCCGGAAGGTGGTGCGCTCTCAAGCCATCATTGAAAGTATTTCGAGAGAATAATCTTAGACAACTTATTTTTTCTCTCTGTGATGCAGTTGGCGGATTTCGAGTAAAAAAAATTACCTGGAATTAGGAACGTTTGAAATGTTCGGTCTTTGCTGTTAATTTATTCCAAAAAATGGTTATAATTGTTTATATTCGCGATTAGACGCCAAATTTGAATTAATTTGGCTGCTTATGTGCAAACATCAGGCTTTCATATCACCGAAGGCGAATGAGTAATGGATTTAAGTCGTAGACGACAAAATGAGATTTCTTTGTTTGGTCTATTACATTTTGGATAGTTCTATCATTCCAAAGCACGGATTGCCAGAAACACTGGAGGTTGGGTAACAGTTTGCAGATATTTTTACTTTTAAAACGATTATGTAAAAAGTTGAATTTTATGGAGATTTCAGATTTTGCGAAAAATCTTTTGGATCCTTCTATTTCATACGGGGGATTTTTCTCTTCTGGAAATTCAGATTTTGCCGTATCATCCACCAGTGGATCCACTACACTATACTTGGATTTTCGTAACGTGGCACGTGAGGCGATAGTCTTCACGATGGAATATGGCACGGCTTTTCGCGTCTTTCTCGGTCATGTCACTAAGTGCAGCACTGCTTGATACGGTCACGATCATGCGACATCTGGCGGCACGATCGAGAAAGATGCAAAAAGCCGTGCCATATTCCATCGTGAAGACAAGTCCCTCACGCGCCGTTTCGAAAATCCAAGTATATCTACCGCCGTAACGTTTATGTGTAAAGTATGTCAGCTTAACAGTTCGAGCTAACAAAAGTGGATTCCAATATACTTTGTCCGCAAAAAATTACCAGTAAAATGGTTTAAATGGCTTGAGTTTACGTTTCTGGTTAAAAATCTTTCTATTTGATGAGCTAAATTTTACTAGTTAATCGGAACATCATAGGCATGTTACAGAATAAGATCCAATCATGGTGGAAATAACCACCATGATTTACATTGAGATAACCACCATTATTTCCACCATGGATCCAATGTAGCCAAAATGGGAACATTCCCAAACATATTTTTCTAGATTTTGGAGAAGTTGCTATAGATTATATTCTGGGTATAAAATCTTTATTTCACCATGAGTTTGAAGTTTTCAATTGCAACGACTAAACTATAAGTAGAATAAAGCAAAAAGTATTCAATACTAATAATATTTTAACACAAAACCAGGTTTATAATTACTATAACTTATAAACTCATAAAATAAAATACTTTGACGCCTATTTAAGTGATTTTCTTTAATTAATACATTTTATAGCATGCATTAAATAATGAAAAGTTATTTGAATGCATCGTCTCTCCATTTCAGATTGGTGAAACTGGCTCTGACTGAGACATACGAAAACACCGGCCACTACGACATCATCTTCATTATGTTTGTGTGGGTGGCGTTCCTGCCCACGTGTACAACCCCAGCGCTTTTCGCTTCCTGGAGAATGAGCAGGTGAGGCATAGAGATGGCAGTGTTTTTTGGAAGATCTACCATCGACAATAATTATGTAGTATTTTTGCTTACAGGGTGATAGGTTGTTAAGCAAACTGTTGTCCGTCATTCAGTCTTTGATGCAAGAAACCGATTTCTTGATCTTCTAAAACTTCTAAATTGTGTGCATATTTACTCCAATTACTCCGTTTTATATTCATTAATCATTACAAACTCACCAAAGTTCGATGCGATTCTTTCTTCAAAACCACAATGTTTATTTATTGCAAACACTTGTATTATTGGCAATTGAATCTTGAACGTGTGTTTTATCGTATCCTAAACTCATAAATGGTGCAAAAACAGTGTAAAATGTTTTCTTTCTCAATCCAAGCGTTTGCAGAAATAGTCCATTTTCGAACCGTTAAGTGCTAATGTGGTTCACAGTAAAGAAGAAAAGATTTTTTAACTAACTTCAACGAAGCCAAGCACTCCACGTAAAATGAGTATTATTGTCAACACTTTTAGATACTTTCTTGAATAATTGCATAATATTATCTACACCACGTAAATTGTGTAATACAGCAGTTATCGATTTGCATCAAGCCGTGTAAAGGATAATAATTGGAATCCTTCTTATTGTTTCCCTCACGTTAGATTTTTTCTTGCTTTCAGATCTAAAGTAATTATGCAACTGTGTAATTTTTTGTTGTGTATTGTTACGCTCGTTTTCAGCGAATTGTTGGTGCCTCAAATATCATTAGTATGAGAATTGCCGTCATCATACCTCGGGAGTTGTGGCTGAGTTATGAGGACATTACTGGGTCCTTCAATTAGGAAGTAGTTGAGAAGATTTCATTACACAACCAGGAACACAGCTCTACGAACACGTTAGTATTGTCATCACAACACGTTCAATAACATTGACAACTTGCCTGTTTCGTGTGTAAAACTAACAACACGTAGATTGAGATAATCATACTCTGGTTCAAACTTTTTTAATGGAAAATATCAATTAAAATTAAAAACTAAAAATACATTAACATCATTCTTTTTTAACAAAATGTTAGAGAATTTTATTATGAGTTTTGGACGAATCTAACTAGAATATATTTAATTTCTCGTAGTTGATTTTTCAATATTCGCCAAAAATACTGTGCATTAAGAAAAAACACATTAGGTAATATTGCAGCCTCAAATTCAATACATTCAGATCTGCGAAATTGTCTTAATTCATTCTGGTAGAACATATTGAAATTATCTTCCTCGGGAATTATTGGAAATGTGTTGCAATATTTTTCTCCTCAAAAAATTTAGTTCATTGGGGTGTAGTAGACATTTTCTCTCAGCAATTTAATCAGAAAAAGATAAAGTAAAATAAAAATACAATGTGTATTAGCGTTTGAAAGTTTTCTAGAATATTGTGACCATTAAGATATTTAAACTTTGATAGTTTCTTTTTTCGTATGATGTACGGTAAATCTTTTCATTGAAGTAAATTTTGGCAGAAGTATGTAACGTCCAATGTATCGTATTATCCATGTAGTGTACATTGTAACCTATGATTCTGCAATTATATTTTTATAATCAACAAATACATCAGAATAAATCAAAGGCATTTAATAATAGGTATTTCTTTTGTTTCTCCATGTTGACGCTGCAAAATAGCTTCAGTAAATTGTTTGGGAGTGCAACAGAATGATGGATTGGGTTGCTCGCAAAGCGTGAGTACCCACTTTCTAGCTTGCCACAAGGGAAAGTGCTGAAAGACCATTCGAGAACTATTAGTTTATCTCAGCGCGATAAATATTGATGACGGAAGAAGTTTGTCAATTTTACCTTGCTATCAATTGTTCCTTAGGCGAACAGATTGTTTTCTGTTATAATTCTTGTGACATACACTTTCAGCTCGTCTATCACCTCGTACGCGCTCAAAATACACACTGCTACTCTTAGTCAAAATTTAATTTCTTCAATGCCGCCCAGATGGAAATTACCACGGCTTTTAACTGACGTGGCGATCTTTCGTGTAAACGCGCGGCAGCAAGATTCTCCAACAATTACCCCTCGTGGCGTCATATAGTCGTATTTCTTCGAAATATCAACAATGGGAGCGCGTTTGTGCGGCTATGCTTCTCAGCTGAGGTCGCAATACCAACCTTACATAATTAAACTGATAGTCGGTAGCATATATACGTGTATCTTAACGGTGTTTTACTCGCGCGAGGCGAGTCGAGTAACTTCAAAACTGTGTTCGGTCACTTTCTTTTAAAAAAAATCTATTCTAGCGCGCATTCATTTGGAAAACTTTTAATTCTCGGGATGTTGACACTCTACAGTGTTTCCGGTACCTGGCGCTATCTTGCGAGCTTCTACGAAGGCCGTTCAACTCTTCAACAGTTTGTCCTTCCAAAAAGTTTCCCACGAAAGATGTTTTTGTCTTTTCCTATGGATGCAAACGCGCCGTTTTTGGAGAAAAAATATAAGTCCGATGCGGGACGTTTAAAATGCATGCTCTTTGCCGTTAATTAGCGACAAGGAATTGTTATAATGATAGGTTCCAAAGTAGCGACAAATTTGAATCAATTTTGGGCGCTGATGTGCTAACACTCCATAAATTAGCTAGTTTTGGATGGTAGAAAATTTTGACATTTTCCTTATTATTATTATTATTATTATTATTATTATTATTATTATTATTATTATTATTATTGATTTGCGCGGGGCAGCGATACTTTCTTTCCTGGTTCTTAGAAGATACTAATTTATAAAACACTCCAGGGGATTCAGATAGCTGTGTTGACTATTTTATCCGTGCAATAACTCTGACAGCCCTCATCTACAAGTACATTTCTATTGATTTTTGTCCATGTGTTGAACTGAATCAGCCATTTCAAGCAAAGTGCCATTGAAACTGTATGACATTCCAGTAGTGAATATGGAACACACACGTATAGTAATTCATCGGCGGCCTTCAGATGTCCCGCAGACCCTCATTTTACGATCCTTCGCTTCCGTGCACTGTGCGTAGATATTGCGCCAGGTTTATTACTCAACGGCAAAGAGTAGTTTACGTGAACTCGCAAGCTGAGCATGGGACAGGGAACATGGGAATTGAGATGGTCGACATTTACATAATTATTGGCATGAGAGTTATTTTCCATTACGGACGTTTACATTAATTAACGGCATATGTCCTATCATGTGGCGTTCTCGTAAGTAGAAAATGCCTTTTGAAGTTTAAATAAAACGGTTTTTGAGCATTTAATTGTACATATGAATTCATGTTACTCCATTGATCATTAACAAGAGTAAGAGGAAATTTTGGTTTAGTCTGTTAAATAATATTCCTAGATTTAGTGTGAAGGAATAAGAATTAACCTCTTCGCTGGTGTAAAAATATATTATTATCCTGTTCTTCATTGTGTGCTCGTACCAGCATATGGCAATAAATCGAAGGTGCAAATCAAACACAAAACATAGGATATACGACAATTACTATATGTTGCCGAAAAGGCGATTGAATACAACAATGTTGCTTTTTGAAAGTTTTGTTGACAAAGAAAAGACATTTGACAGTATATAGTTGGTAGATGTATTTATATCAATACTTTATTCATCAAATATCTGAACACCAATAATGTTATCAAAATACGAAGGAAAATTGTCAGAAGCAATCCCTATGACAAGAGCACAACCTTTAATATTTTTTTCAAGTTGGTAATAAATATAATCATTTTTATTATTATGATTATTTTTATAAATAATGAAACATTTCCAGAATAAATCATAAAGAATAAGGAAACAATGTTTGTGTTGTGTTGGCGATGTCATATTCTACTGTTATACTATAACAATTTGGAAAGAATACTCTACCACTCTGACTGAAATTTGATAATTTAAACGCAGAAAACAAAATGTTTAACCTTTGGAAAGAAACAAATGAAATTGAAGATCGGAATACAAGAACTGGGAGTTCAGAGAAGAACAAATTATGGAATTCACACATCTAGAAATAAATAGCAATTTGTCAAGTCTATAAAGCAAAGCCACAAGAAAACCTGATGCTTAAATAATATTATTTGTAAAATACATTTCTACACGTATGTTAACCCTAAAATTGGACTATATAAAGTAGTAACACGCTTTCGTTTTATTCTGCATCAATTAGCCCAGACAGTCTAAAACATCAAAGAAAGTGACTAGTTTTGAAAAAAGAACAGAAAGAGTTAAGAGATTCTCCAAAATTTGAAATTTCATCCATTTTCCCATGGTTTCTGCGACCAATATAAGGTCGCATGGTCAACAATTGCCTGAGCAGTACTACAACAAATGGGCCACGGACTTGTGTGGTCATTTGGTGGAAGAACTAGAAGAAAAAAGGAATTAACACATGTTGAAAATAGTTCAAATAGTATCGCTAGTACATGAAAAGATAGCCACCCAGGAATTCATTTATTTTACGTCAAAAACAATTAAAAACTGTGTTACGTGCTACGGGGAGAAGTGAAATCTATGCACGTACTAGGAGCGGTGGCTCCCTCTGAATGGGAGGGCCTAGGATCGAGTCCCGACGGCGGCAGGATTTTCGACTCCAGCTTTTCAGCTTGGTCGAATTCAATCGCTGCCTGGACGATCATTCTAGCGGCCGGCTGCTCTGATCGGTAGTTTCCCGTGGTTTCTCCGATCAACACCCGGCGAATGCCAGAGCAGTACCCTAACAAACTGGCCATGGACCGCGCGGGATCTTTCCTTACTCTTCCTTGTCCTATCCTCATGCCTTACACACAAACTTGTACTAACACGCACTACACTACCACACATGCCGGGAGACCGGTCGGGGACTTAGTACTTTTCCCGACTGGGGCGGTGCACTGCTGGTGGGAGATACCTGGCTGGGGAAAATCCCGCTAGTCGATGGTAGGTCGGTGCCGGATCTCTCCATCCAGTGGGGGAAGATCACTGCCTCCTCCCGATGAAATAACAATACACTACTCTTACGGGAATAATGACCATAGTAGTTGACGAGCCCGGAACAATTAATCAATCTATGCACGTTTTCATAATTCTGTGATCTCTACACTAAACCATATAGTAGTTGAACTTGGAATATACAAGAAATTAGCATATCCTTCGTGAAGGGATGATACGTTCTGCCACGACATAGAGAATGAAAACTATATTTGGGGAATAACTATATTTCCCTCTAAATTCTAGAAGACGTGCCCAGATAATGAAGTTTCGTTTATGTCCAGAAGCAAAATAAGGGGACATCTCAGCATTATCGCAAAGGATCATGGCAACTAGACGAAAAACCTGATCGAGATGGGGGTCATTGAACCAGAAGCTGCGGTACAATACTTCTTATAGGCTGTTTAGAATTATACAGTTACAATGATAAATAATACATTAAATATCATTCTTAAAATTTGCGTTACTTTCATTTTGATGGGCGATATTAGTCTCTAATTGAATAGAAATAGTTATGAATCAGAAAGGCATTGAATTGGGATTTTAAGTTTTCTATCAAATTTATTTGTTTAATGTCGTCTGGCAGAGCGTAAAATAATGCACTACATGTATTGTATGTGAATTTTTTGTAGTGAGCTGATATTTTTTGTAGTGATATTGTCATCTGATGAATATGATTACTACGTTGTAGTTATAGACATCGGCGTTTGCTGAAAATATATTCCCGCCCGTAATTAAGTCATTTTTGACGAAAACCACTGATTCGTAAATCAACACAACGCACAAGGCAATGGTAAAATTCCTAGATTAATAAAGAGAGGCTTTCAAGTATCGCGTGGGTGGGATTCGCCTATTATTCGAACAATTCTGTTTTGTAATCTCAAAGTCAGGAAGCAATAAGATGCATTTCCCTAGAAATAGGCCCTAGTATTTCCCTAGGCCATATGTCAGGCGGAAATGAATATTCGCAAAATATACACAACGAGCACTATGAGGACTGACTGAATTTGAAATAATTTTGAACGCGTAGCTTAATGAACTTAAATTTGTGTTCAATTCGTTTAAATGAACGTTCATTTGAGGTTTGACTGAATTGAGAGACCTAAAAATTTGGTTGTCTTAACATCAGTCAATTGTACATTGTTCATTTTCAAAGGAGTACAGAATTTATTTCAGATGGAAAACTGTATTAAAACCATTTTATCTTTCTTTACTTTTAATTTTTTTTATTACGGAACCAATTTGAAACATACGATGTTGTACTATTTATTGTTTCCGTATTGCAAAGACTATTTGTATCATCCGCAAAGAGAACTGCTCTTCCGTTTCAAATCGTCAAGGGCATATCGTTTACGTATAGCAGAAAGATAAAAGAAACTAAATTCTATCCCTGCGGGACTCCACGTGCAATTGTCAAAGAGTCAGAAAGGTGTGAATATAATGTTCCATCATTCCAGTAAGGTATTTCTACTCTCTGAGATCGTTTTTTCGATCGTACGAACATAACCAAACTAGGACAATACCACGGATTCCACATGAAGGTAATTTTGAAAGTAAAATGTTATGATCAATGACATCAAAAGCTTTTGAGATGTAGAGTCGACCAAGAAAACAATGAAAGTAGAGCTGGCCAAGTCAGGCTTGAAGTCTACAGGAAGAAGAATGTAAGACGAGAGAAACGAAGCAAAGTCACCACAAAGCGATGTGAGAAACAAATAGTTCATTACAGGAGCTGATAAAAACATACACAGGAGGGGCCTAAGCTGTGCTGTGGAAAACAACGATGAAAATCCAAGAAGAGAAGCGAGAGCAAAATTGCGACGTAAGCCGAGAGACGGAGGTAAAACGCGGAAAAGAGTAATCAAATACGAGACGAGGCGACGCGCATCTCCTGCCCCAGAGACTCAGTGACGTCGCGAGGCGCCCGCTGGGAAGGGAATGGCACGTGGAGGGGGCGGGACAAGGTCGCGGCGGCGCTCGCCAGCGCACCGTGCAATTACGCACTGTTTGCAGCCAAAGTCCCAAGACGGCCATGCCCCGACAGCCCGCGCCTCCCACGCACGCACTTCACACCCCACAGCACGCCTTCAGCACGCGCCCCGCCTCAGATGGGTTCGTGATTTCGGGCGCGACAGCAGCTAAGGCCAAATTGTCTGAGGAATTTAAATACAACTGAAGGCATTATAAATGACATTACCAATATTTACAATGATTGGGCATGTAAGAAAATAGACATAATTTTTTCATGGATACCATTCCTTAAAGGAATCCAAGGTAATATCTTGGTACTTTCCGCTGCTAAGCAAGCACTAAACTCCCTCTCCAAGATAAAACAGTTTCACATAGCGAGATAAAAAAAGAACTCCATAGACGTCATAGCTCCACTGGAATACTACCTGGTATAATTCACTTCCACCAAATGAGAAGTATGTTTGGTAATGATGCTCCTTCCCTTCAAACAAAACAAGAAACTACTCTCGCAAGACTTTGCATATGCCATAGCCTGCTCACCCACTCACAACTGGTCAAGGAAGAATCTCCACAATTTGTATATCATGTAAAACCCCAATATCTATTCATCATATCTTAATAGATTGCCTAGTGTATTCAAAGTTACGGACGACATATTCACTTCCAAATTGTCTTTCCAAATTACTAACAGAAACATCTCGCATTTATAATGTCTTCAAATGTCTGAAGGTTATAAAATTATTCGATGAATTTTAAAGTATTGTATAAATGGTTGGTCTCGCTTGATGGCGAGATCCGGCACCGACCTACTCGTCGGTTTGCGACGTTGTTTTGCAACCAGATATCCCTCACTTGAGATAGCTCAAGAAAACAACTGTTGATACTGCAGCTTTTCTCCCGGATGGTCATAGGATTCTAGTCCCGACGGTGAGGATTTTAGACATTTCATAGATAACTGGGTCGAATTCAGTCACTTTCTGGAGGAGAAGTCTATTTGGCGGGTGATCTGGTCGATAGTTTCCCCTGGTTTCCCCGATCAATAACGGCACACTCACACACACACACACACACACACACACACACACACACACACACACACACGTAGAGCACTACACTACAACTCATGTCGGGAGATCAGTCGAGAGCTTCTCGTTTTTGTCAGTTCACCAGGAATAATTTGGCGCAGAATCTTAACACCGGCTTTGTGCTCCCATGGAATCTTTCGCTCTCACATGGAAGTCCCTTCTCTTTCCTTAAACAGATCTCCTTTCCTCTTACATCAAAAAGCGACTTAAGTGGCTAAGGGTATCAATTTATGTCACTGCAGTGCCTCTGACTGGAGGTCCTAGGTTCGAGTCCCGACGGTGGGAAGTTTTTCGACCCCAGCTGAATAGCTAGGTCGAATTCAGCCGCAGTCTGGAGGAGAATTCTAGCGGCCACTTGCTCTGATTGGTAGTTTTCTGTGGTTACTCTGATCAACATCAGGCGCATGCCAGAAAAGTACCCTTACAAATGAGCCATGGGCCAAGAAGCGCGCGCGATCTGTCCTTCCTCTTCCTTGACTTATCCTCACCCCTTAAATAAACACATCTACTAACACGCACTACACTTCCACACAGGTCCGGAGATCGGTCGGGAGCTTAGAGCTTGACCTTCCTTGACCTACCCCTTAATTACACACACGCTTACGTGCACTATACTGCTACCCATGTCCAGACACCAGTTGAGGGCTTAGAGCTTGTCCCGACTGGTGCGGGGCCCTCTTGGTGGAAGATACCTTTTTTGAGAAAAATCCGCAAGACGATGGGAGGTCGGCGCCGGATCTCGCCATCCAGCAGGGGAATATTACTGCCACCTCTCGCGATAAAAAAACACGCACTACGCTTATGGGACTAATGACCTTAGAAATTGATGCGCACGGAATCACAAATCAATCAATCTCACATAAAAAATATCTTCAACAGTTCATCGCGAAGATAACTGGTTGCGGCACAGAAGCAGAATTAGAAACGCGAAAATTTAAATACAAGGAAATTCATTATTTATAAACATATCGGATTCCATGATGCTAGCCTTAAATATTCCACAGAATAATAGAGATTTCGAGGGGAACTGAGGTTTTCAGATGACATCAGCGATATGCCAGAAGAGCAAAAAATTTAAAAGATCGATGAAGGCATATTGGAGATTCGGAAACGGCGAGGGTGGAGCCGGGGGATTAACGGTGCGGCCTTCGGAGTCGACGAGCGGTGTCGGAAGGCGGGCGTTAATAAATCAGCCGGAGCAGGGCAGCGGAGAGCAATCCACCGGGCGACCCGCGCCGACGCCCCGCCCCCGCAGCACCGACCCCGACACGACACGACTCTACTGGCGCGGTCTCCGCACGCGCTGCATAATTAAGGCAGCAGCCGGATTCTCCCGTCCCACTCCCACCGCTACGACTTCCAACCCATCAGGCCTCCTCCCCGCCCCGCTCCAACCCCGCCCCTCTGCGCCATACTCGCCCCGTCACTCCCCGTCACTCCCCGTCACTCCCCGTCACTCCCCGTCACTCCCCGTCACTCCCCGTCACTCCCCGTCACTCCCCGTCCTCCCCGTCACTCCCCGTCACTCCGTCACTCCCCGTCACTCCCCGTCCTCCCCGTCACTCCACTCCTCCCGTCACTCCCGTCACTCCCCGTCACTCCCCGCCACTCCCCGCCACTCCGTCCTCCCCGTCCTCCCCGCCCCCCGCCCCGCCACTCTCCGCCACGCCACGTCTCTCCCTCCTCGCTCCGCCTCGCCAAACCCTACCACGCCCCTCCCCGCTACCGGTCCCGCCCCGTTCCGCTCCACTCCGCTCCGCCCCGCTGCCCGCCCCACTCCGCTCCGCTCCGTCCCCCTGCCCTTTTCTGCCTCACGCTACGTCCCACTCTGATCAACACCGCCCCTCCAACCCCTCCCCCTCCTCCCCCTCCCTCCCCACCCTGTTCTCCTCTTCTTCCTGCCTCCCTCTCCCCGCCCCACTCCATCTCTCCTTCGCGAATTCCTATCCCTCCCTCACCCACATGACCATTCCCCACCCTGCCAGATCTCTTCTCACTCCTCCCTTTCCATCGCGCCCCACCCCTTCACTCCCCGCCCGCCTCTTCAACCACTGTTTCAAATCCACTACAGGCCTCCCCTCTAACGGCTCTCGGCCACTCCGAGTTTTTACGCGCCAACGATCCAGGCCGCCCTCGCACAAATGCTCACATTTGCCCTCCATACCTTTCACATTTTTTTTCTTTCCATACGTCCGTTCAGCTGCCCTATTTCCGTCCTCTCTCTAGCTGCTTTCCAACACGCTCCCAAGAGTTCTTTCTGCGTCCTTCAATGCTTCTCTCCTGTAATTTATCTTCAAATCTGATTATCATCCCTTTTGCTGAATTTCTCTTTCCTCTGTCTTTGTTCGCGTTTCGCTTAATACATCTATCTCCTCTTCTCTCAGTTCTCTATACAAATTTTGCATAGTAAAGAATCATTGCTTGATATTATTGTTGATCTATTTTCAGCAACTTGTTTTTCTTCAGCATTTCATAATCCACTCCATTATATATCAACTCAATATGTTACGTCACCACTTGTAATAGAGCGCTACTTTTCATTTTGAACTGTCAATAACGACTACACAATACGCGTCGATTTATTTAACAATTCTCTTTCGGTAATACTTACTTATTTTTGTGACCGAACTCTCTTATATTCTACCGATTGCCAAGTGTCTGGCTCACCCACTTCATTTCCCGTTATTACTTCGTCACTAATCACCCCATTATTCCTCTTCCCATTTCACCCCTATTACGTGTGTGTGTTTATGAGCCAGGGCACTCCTTTTTACTCCGGACTGGCCAACCCTGACTCGTGTAAGTTCGTCTCATCTCATTTTATTCTACCCTCACATCTCCTGCCCTCGCTGGACTTCTATCTGCCTCGTCTCGCAAGTACCGGGCCGACGGTCCCTGTGCTCGAATCTTCTCGCATTTAGTGCCGTCGCTACCTCAACCTCTACTGGCCTACCCTAACGGCTACGTCTACCTCCGCACGCCTCACGAGACTGCAATTTGCTCCTGCCGCCCCACCCCCTGCACCCGCCACCCCGCCTTCCCCGCCTCTCTCGCCTCCCTCGTCCCCACCGCTACCGCCGCCCCCCACCGCTACCGCCGCCCCCCGCCACCCCGCCGCCCCCCACCGCCACCGCAGCCACCGCCACCCCGCCGTCCCCGCCACCCCGCCACTTCCGCCGCCCCCGCCTCTGTCGGCCCTGGAGGTCCTGCCGCTGTCACTTCCGCCGTTACTTCCTCCGCCTCCTCTCCGTCGACTGAGCCGCGGACGGAACGCCGTTAATGCCATCGCAGGCTGCGCTCAGCCGCCAGCAGAGGCCGAGATGCGACGTTCGCGGAATGTTGCAAAGCACACTCCTCGCTGCACCGCAACCCAGGGCGACTTCCAATGGTCCTTTCGAACGAGACCACGGCCACTGCACCTAAGCGGCGGGAGTCGTCAGTCTCGTCTAACACGTCCTCCACCGTAGATCATCCACTGCAAAGTAGACCTTTTAGATGGCGCAAGTGAAAATGCTGAAAGAAATACTATTGTAAGGAAAATTGAAATTATATTACTTAATACTCGACTGATTAATTTTTTTATTACTTAAGTAAAATAAAAGCCTTTCAAAATACACAGAATGTAGACGTCATAGTGCCGCCTGGAATGGTGTGGTTCTTCTAAAATCCTTGTGTATTCAGGCAAACTCGGAGGCTAAATTGAAAATACTACCTATTTCTGGTTTTGTAATGCGGTGCTGCAACTGAAGTAAGTGATCGTCTGTTTTTCTACACAGGTTTACCACTCGTCAATATAGAAGTTAAGCATCGGGCAGTTCTAATCACCTGCGTTAGCTAGCTACCAACCACATTTAATGATTTAACAACAATAATATGTAGTCAAAAGTGTTAAGTTAATAAAACACTTTGGAATTTAAATGTTTTGTGGATTTTATTGATAATTAGTGAATGTTTCAGTTTGTGAATAAATACAGTTTTTGCTACTCAACTATTTTTTGTTAAAAACACGTGCTTAAAAAATTGTGCGTTTAAACTTTAAAAAATAAATGTTGTTCTATAAAATTTTTTCTGTCAAAATTGTAGCTCAGAACATTCTGGTAGCTGGCCATTCCTACTATACATCGTGGTTATCACCGCCAACAGATTTCAAGCAATTAGCTTCCTCCTAAACTATATTTCGATTGTGAAACTCATTTCTGCGGATATTCTTTTGTTTACGCAGGATTAACTCATTTCATGTTTATTGAGAGGTTTTTGCTACTAATATTTGAGTTTATATTTATGTTGATACGAAGATCGAAAATTATATTGTATTATTTACAAGATCTATTCTAGCGAACATAACTGAATTATGAAACAAACGCTACGAAACTCTTTCTAAATATCGTCAAACGAAATACAAATAAAACATAAAAACTCAATCAGGCACTCTGGCCATTACACTGATTGACGAACAAACGACCAGCTGTGCGTACTAAATGATGCGGAAAAAGTATTCGAGGCATGCAATTACTCTACTTAATTCCATGAAACGAGTTTGAGCCATTTATCGTGGTCATTAAAGACAATCATCACTAGGGAAGGTGACACAAAATACAGATTATACCAGTGGTGCTGTAGCAGCACAAACTTTCTCGCATTGTTTGTAACTGGCAATTTTTGAAAATACATAGACTTAATCGAAAATCGTACCTGACACATATTGAACCGTATTTGTTCTCTATTCTCGAAAACTTTAAACAATCGAGATATTTTTAATTGTTTGTACATCAAGCAAACGTTATGCGAAACCTGGTCATTTTTTAAAAATATTGTCCATGACCTTACTAAATTCTTTTCAACTTTCTTGCACATTACTTACGTATTATATTATATTATAATACTGCAGCAAAAAACGATGAACTTTCGACCAAGAAACTCGTACTGTGGAGCCCTGATGTCGACAAAGCGAATAAATTGAATTCTAGTATGTATTTTTATTTATTTACTTAGTCAAAAACAGTCAAAAACTGTATGTGACGTATGGGGGACAAAATCATCTGCGCACGCTTTCTTGAGTTTCAGAATCCTTTCCCAACAATTTAACTATTAATTGTTGAAAGATGAAAAAATTATAGTAATAATAAATAAAATCAATAATAATAATAATAATAATAATAATAATAATAATAATAATAATAATAATAATAATAATAATAATAATAATAATAATAATAATAATAATAAATTTTAAAAAGCGACAAAAAATTAAGATTTCAATACCTAGATATTTTCGTTTCCGAATTATAGAAAACTTATTTGTAACGGTAAACGAACAAACAGATTTGATTTTTCTGTATTGCTAACAAAATAGAAACTCACACTAAGCTCAACTACCACTACAAGCAAAAGGAAATCTCAACAAAACGTGCGAGTCTGGTTGGGAATAGAATTTGGAATAGTCAGAAACAAGCAGTGGTTAAAAGAAGGAGAGTGCAAAACCGAGATTTTGTGTACGAGTTGTTCAAGTGCACATGTGCAAAAATGTTCCGTTATTTTTCAGGATAAATGAAAAAAAAACATTTTAGCGTAGAAATATACTTAATGTGTATCAAATTTTGTGGCAAATAATACAATTAGATTTACACCTTCTTCCCATATTATTGCAACTTCGAAAGCTGAACCAACGGTCATTTTCTCAGGAACCAATAATGACGGGTTAAAACAGACATCAAAGTATCTCAACAACCTTTCATTATTTCAACCAAAATCAACCACAAATTAGGTTAATGGATTCTTGTGTCTATCTTCAAAGAAAAAAATTTAGTATATTTGGGGTAACCGTTCAGATTTTAAATTTTTAAAAATTTTCCTTCCTTAATTTCACATTTTTGTGCCTTTCTTAAGTCATATTATCTTATGTAATCCATCAGTTGAATAGTTTGTATTTATCTTGTCAATTCTCTCACCTTAGATATACGATTCGTCCTCTCAGGTCCAAAGTAATCAATAATTAATTTCAATATTTTGCATCAGTAAAACCTTATGAAGACGGAAATGTGAAAAACTGAAAAGTGAGTTAAATAGTTTTTTCTAGAAATATGAAACAGTCGCTTGAAACAATTGTGTATTCCAAACATGATTTTTTTTGTTACGATAAATGCTTAAAATGTGAGTTTCTAATACTATACAATTTGAAATATATTTCATCTCAGAACCTCAACTTTACGCACTTTGTATTCAGCATGTACTACAAGGTTATGAAAATAAATTAATGGAAACTAAAATCGTTTTACATTGTCGTTTATTTCATTTTAATCATGAAGGGAAAAAATGAATTTATGTAGGTTTGAATACATTTTTAGCACAAAAGAACGTCAGTTTTGAAATAATTGGTGATGAACGGGCCATACACTCGATAATTGTTTCTTAAATGCAATATGCTGAACGTCGTTTAAATTTGATTCTACTGTATCAAATCTCATCTCAAAGCAGAAATAATTGATTAACACGAGAACTTTGATAGCTAAAATAAACTAATGGATCGTCTATAATTGAAATAGAAAAATTAATCGAAGAGGTAATTGCAACATGTGAAAGGCAGTAAATTTATCATTCGAGGATAGGCGACGGAATGTGATGCCACTGGCAGGAAGCAAAACATACACATTGTACATTCATGCTGCAATAAATAGGGAATGACCTACTTCTTGGGGAAAGGGGGATGCATAATACGCTTAAAATAAAGATAATGTAATTAATTTACGTTTGTAAATGTAATTAATTAATAAGTTTAATTTCCCTTTTCAGAATTGATATATTTGTCATGCGAAATAAAAATCGATCTGGAGGACCGATTAAACTTATGCTCAAACCGTTTGAAGAAATTATTATTTAACAGTCCCAAGCACTCTTAAAATTAGTTATAATTCATAGTTATTTAAATAAATAAACATTTGTTTCACATTAAGAGTTAGCTTTTATTCCAATTATTAAGAAATTAAGTTAATAAGAATAAAAACCAAATCGTATGTGCATTTTTCGAGAGTGTGTTGCGCAAGGCACAGAGACCCTGAAGGAATATTTATTGGTCTTAGATCGTTACAATGTTGAGCGGTGAGTTATTTGCACCCGTCGCAGAGGGCACAAGCAGTGCGTATTAGTGCTTGTTTATGCATGGTTGTCGTCAGCTGAAGCGACTGGGCATTGCTTGTGTGACTTCTTGCAGAGGGGCGACGTACGTCGGCTGGGGCTCTGCAGCTGGCGTGAATAGCCTGGCGGTCCACTCAGGAAACGGGAGGATGCAGACAGACGAGAGAGAGAGAGAGAGAGAGAGAGAGAGAGAGAGAGAGAGAGAGAGATAGAAAGAGAGAGAGATAGAAAGAGATAGAAAGAGAAAGAAAGAGATAGAAAGAGAAAGAAAGAGATAGAAAGAGAGAGATAGAAAGAAAGAGAGATAGATAGAAAGAGATAGAAAGAGAGAGAGAGAGAGAGAGATAGAAAGAGAGAGAGATAGAAAGAGATAGAAAGAGAAAGAAAGAGATAGAAAGAGAGAGATAGAAAGAAAGAGAGATAGATAGAAAGAGATAGAAAGAGAGAGAGAGAGAGAGAGATAGAAAGAGAGAGAGAGAGCAAAATCCTTAAAGATCTCAATTTTTTCGCATATTTGTATCGTATCGTTTTACCAATTAAAGCTTTGAAATTTTCAAAGTATGAGTTCAGTTTGTTGAATTTACCCGATTTTAGTGCTATTTATGAAAAGTTTCATTGACTAAGAACATGCAAAATTCTGAATTTACTATCCCTTGATTCAGAATAAACTTCTTAAAGATATTTTCCCAGCAAATACGCAATAGATTTATGAAAACCATGCCTTTCATTCAGTTGAGAGTTTAGCTTCTGATGAATTGTGGCCACTGTACATCGGCCTTCTGTGTTGCTCTAAAGGGATTCATATTTGTGTCATGATATAATGGTGGCTGTTTTCCTGTGCTTACACTCTGCAAACATTATTGAGGCGAGTGTGAACACGTACCTCATTGAAGCTCCCCAGCAGTTGAGAGCGGATTCTATGAGAGTTGTTATGGAGCTCAAGTGAGAGATGGGTGCGGATATTAGAAGAGGATGGGTTGTGAAAGAGGGGGGATTGAAGTGATCATCGTTCACATACTCTGCGTGTAGAGAGACAGTTTCGAGTTATTAAAGAGATAGTTAACGCCATGTTGCTCACTCTTTGTTACTCACGCTAGATTAATGAGTTGGGGACCGTTTTAAAAAGTCCTGGATTTTACGGTAAACTGATTTACCCCGTAGTACGGCATACCGATTGGTTGGGTGAACTACACATTTCATCGATCATTTGGAAGTCATATTCATTAATAAATATTCAACAAAAATGAAAACCAGAAATGTAATGTTTAGCTAGCTGTGGTTTGTTAACGAGAGTCGATGCGTTTTGTACAGTATATCTCTTTAACATTGGAAAGAATTTTACTCTTTTCGAGTGACAGTGCCTAAACGACGGCCTCACCCCTTATTAAATAAAATGTAATAATTCCTATAAAAATAATATTACACACAATACGTTGAAAATCAAAAAGAAAATAACGTATCACACTGACAAAACAATATTTTAACTCGGGGACAATAAGTGTTCTTTACATTAGAATTCAAACGGATTTTCCGAATGTGATCTTACCATTGCTTATCAACCAGATGAATTAATTTATGAGCCTGTGGAATAACCAACAAATTAAACTTATAATACTATAATTAGTCAACATTTGAACAAACACCAAACATTTGAATGTATTAATTCATTTTCATTCACCTTCTTTTCAGTTTACCATTCTGGCAGAATTATTTAAAAAAAATATGATCTTAAGAGCAGGCAACACGGATTTTGTGTGAGAAAGGCGCTCCATTTGAATATTTCCGAAACAATACACATATTTGTGGTGTAATATAATTACAAATCTTTAAGTTTATCGAGACAAAACAACTGTTATTGTTCTCTTCTTTGTTCTGAGCTAATATAATATTCTAATATTACTGAATTGCTAATTCTGAATATTCGAAGTCCCTACGAGTGCATGAAAAACAGTTTATATATCCATATTTCGTAAAGTAGTGTGTTCTGTAGCTCGTCTGCGAGTCGGGGCAGCTTCACGAGAGGTGATTTCCAGAACCTCGACGGAGCATAGCGGAAGGCGGAAAGGCCGGGCGCAGATGCAGCAGGGACTGCAGGAGCGGTGTCGACAGCTCAAGTGACAGCGTCGGTGTGGGCCCGGGCCGCAGGGTGGGGGTGGGGGGAGAGATAGCGGAACGAGAGTAGAGACTGGGATCAAGGTGAAGGCCGCAGCCAAGGTCAAGGTGGGTCAGGGCATGCAGACGACGAGCTACAGAGGCAGGCAGCCTGTGTTACAAGTTGGAGGAAGGCGAAAGGCACTGAGCAGGCAACGTGGCGGCGCTGGCGGCGCGGCGTACGAGGGGGAGGAGGAAGCAGCTCGCCAGATGACAGCGACAGCGGCAACAGCAGCAGCAGCGGTAGAAGCATGCTACCGGCGCGGGGGCGGGGGGGGGAGCAGGCGCAAAGGCGAACAGAAGGTGCAGGAAGCAGCGGAGGACGCCTTCCTGCATTACCAGCTCTAGCTCCTTCATGAGACAGAAAATTAAGAGGATTGCCGACAATTTGACTTCATGAAACGTACACTAAGTCAGATAGATGTTTCACACGTATACACGGGACGACGACGATCTCTTTCCCTTCGAGGGTATTACAGAATGAAGTTTATGTAATAGTGATGTGACAGTTATCTTACGCTGAAGACATTGCGTGACAAATTTGGAGTGCATAAGCATTAAAACGCTTTGAAATATTACTTGTATTAATTAAATTGATTAAAAGAAGATCAATCTTATGGTTGAAGAAACACATTTATTGCATTTGTATTTCATTGCGGAAATGTTTCTATTTAGTTTTAAGTCTAAAGGATGGAAATGGACTCGTAATAAAAATATGCTGAAACTGAGATATCATTTCTTTTACTTGAAATACTTTTCACTTTTCAAGCTAACAAGAAGTTAGGAAGGATATTCTCTTATTTATTTATTTATTTATTTTACGTCAAAAAACAGTTAAAAAACTGCGTATGACGGGCTATGGGGAAAAGTGAATTGTGTGCACATTTTCAAAATTCTGTGATCCCTACACTAAACCACATACTACTTAAGTTTTGAATTTTGTAGTATGTGATTTAGTGTAGTGTTGACATGAAATGTTACCAGCTCGCACAGAACCATAAAAAAATTATTGTAGGCAAATTTTCTATTGTGATGAAGCACAAGCGAAGCATTTAAATGCATGTGAATACAAATCCAATAGAGAATTTAAAATATGTAAATTCTGAGATAATAAGAGTGTAGGAGGCGATGAAATTCATGTACTATGCCTATTTATCAATAGTCTGATCATTTAATTCATTTCTCCCACCACCTCCAGAATTTGAAAGAGTACCGCTAATTTAATGTTGATATTTAAAAAAGAAAATTAGCAGCTAAAATACATAACGATAGTGATATTAATAAATAAAAATTTTAGTCACAAAACAGTTTAGGGCAAAATTATTGAAATGGCATTGCGATCCAATGAATTTTATGTAATATTCTGATTCAGACCGGGAGAGGTGATTCAGGTCATCAACTCATGTTACTGCAGTGCCTCTAACCGGGAGATCTTAGGTTCGAGTCCCAACGTCGGCAGGATTTTTGACACTAGCTTATCAGGTAGGTCGAATTCAGTCATTGTCAGGAGGAGAATTCTACCGGACGGCTTCTCTGATCGGTAGTTTTCCGTGGTTTCTCCGATCAACACCAGGCTAATGACGGAGCAGTACCCTACCAAACGGGCTACGGATCGCGTGTGATCATTCCTTCGTCTTCCTTGTCCTATTCTTGTCCCTTACGTAAACACTTCCACTAACACGCACTACACTACCACACATGTCTGGAGATCGGTTGGGAGCTTAGAGCTCGACCTGGCTGGGGCGGTGCCCCACTGGTGGGATATACTTGGTTGGGGAAAACCCCACTAGCGGACGGTAGGTCGACGCCGGATCTCGCCATCCAACGGGAAAAGATCGCCACCCTAGCCAGAGGAAAAAACATGTACTAAACTTTCTGGAATAATGACCTTCACCGATGACGCGCCTGGAAACTAACTGTTAATCAATCAAACTGTGATTTAGTTTAATATTTCCCATCCGCGCGTAGAATTGATTGGGCGCGAAATTCCCAGCCTTTGCGGTAGCGCCCTGAGAAGGCGGATGGAACTTAACGCCTGCAGCATCTCCGGAAGAGCGCGGGCGCCGACGCTCTAAGAGGGGATTTCCCCGATGGCGGCCACGGCAGGGCGCGAAATGGAATGCGGGGCTTCAGGGCTAGCCAGGGCGAGGCGCGGCAAATCTCACGACGGCAGCCAGGGAGGAAGACGGCGGCAGGAGCGCGCCCGGCGAAGCTGCTAACTTCGGAAGGAAGGAGGGAGGGAGGGAGGGATCTTGTCGCGCGGACCCAGGTGGCGTTGAGCGGAATTTTATTAGCACTCGACGCGACGTGCAGATCTTTCTCACATAAAATATAACTCCCGCGTAATGTAATGTACCGTGTGATGAATGAGATGAAGTACATTGAGGAATGATACGCACATCCATGGAATTAGCAGAAGATTTACTGGAACACTAGTAGAAATATATTTACTGCACTGGTAATATGTAACAGTAAATTATATCTGTGAAAATTAGTTTTAACATTTAGTCGTAAGAATTCACCATAAGAACCGGTCTTCGCAGCCCTTCTTGGGTCCAGAATCGTCAATTCTGTTGTACAAACAAAAATCACCCATATTCATTAGATCATTCACTTGCATTCAGTGATATTGTAGACGAAGTTCTGATAAATGAAATAGTTAAGATAAAATTTTCAAAGTAAAAGTTCTGAACTGGAGAAATACGATAATTTAATGCAATTGTTTCGATCAATTTCAAAAATACTTATTCATTTGCTTATTTTAAAACAAAGTCATACAAAATTGAGCGTTTTGGAGGCGGGGATCAAAATGTGAGCATTATCGTATACTTTGTAGATCGCGGGTGACTCGACAAAATACCGGATCGAAAATAAATATTTGTAGTGGCATAACCAAAGGAGGATGGAGCATGGAGCTCAAACCTTCCCCAGAAGCCGATGAAACAAATGCATAAAAATAGCTTTAGTAATTTTCTATAGCAATAAAAGTTTTTAAATATCTCTTTTAAATGTGTTATAAATAACAGCAAATCAACAAACAAGAATAAATTTAAAATTCGGCGCGGATCAAATTTTCTTTACAAAAATCAAATTAGCTTGACCCTACACCTATAACGCCCTCCTCTCCTCACTGAAATATTCTGGTTGCGCTGAGTTTTCGCAATACCAAATAAATACTTCGATTTCTTTTTTCAAAATTAATATATATTATCTTTTCCTGTATAAAGCTAAACATGCAGATTGGAAATAAAAAATCTGTCTTCTTTTTAAACCTTCGCCATCCAAACTCATTTTCGCCTTCCTCCAAATACTGCCCAGTGCGGCTAAAGCTCGTCATCCCCGTTGCCCAGACCGAGTCCCTGTGGAAACAACACAGCGGCCCGGAGTGGCGAGGCGGGGCAGGGTGAAGACCAAACAGCAGTGGGCGGTGGGCATCGCTGGAGGAGGCCCACGGCGCCCGAGGGGGCGATGCGTTTCGCTCCGTGACGCTTCTGCCCCGCCCAGCCCCGGCCCGCCACGGCCCCGCCCCCGACCCGCCATGCCTTGTCCCGCCGCGCCCCGCCCCCCTCCGCCCAGCCACGTCACGCCACGCACCGCCTCGCCCCCACCCCCGCAAGCCCCACACGGCACCGCCCATCCTCGCCCAGCCTCGCCCCCGCTCCGCCCCGCCTCACCCCGCCTTTCTCCGCCCCACCTCGCCCCATCCCGCCACGCAACGCCACGCCATGCCAAGTTCCACCTCGCCCCGCCCCACCTCTCCCGACCCGCCTCTCCTCGCCCCACCCCGCCCCATCTCTCCCTGCCCCGCCCTCTTGCTCTTACTCCCGGCTTCACCACCCCACGGGACCCTGCCGCTCGCAGCAATTCCTCCCAGATTACTCAGCCAAGCGGCGCTGCATCACAAGCGCCCCGTTGTATGAGAGTTGTGGCGGCCGCGTCCCCATCGGGAGAAACTGTTTATTCCACGGAATTTTTTTTCGGTCTGCTTTTGTTTTAAAAAAAATTGAAGTAATGGCGCGCTTGGTCGAAAATTTTCTTATGAATCTACTGGTGTGGAAATTCCTCTATAATATCTTATGGAAAAAATATATATTTTTTAAAATGCCAGACTATATTTTTTCCAGTTCCTTCGGTGGTTTAAGCTGTTAAAGCAAGCCGGCTTGTTGTTAAAAGTCAGGCATAGAAGACATTTCATAAAACATTAGAGATATTTCTTATATATAGATAAATAGCTTATGAAATTAACCTAAAAGAATTAAATTTGACTTTGTTTATAATACTGTTCGTAGAATAATCGAAATACTTAAAAAAGTAAACTATATTTGAACGATATGACATAAATTAAAATAGTTGATAATGTAGTTATCAAGATGCTTTCTTGCTTGTATTTCTGTTGTTTATTTGTTACTCATACGCACAATCGTACAGAAAAACTTCATTCACCCCTCAACTGGAGTCATATAAAAACATACTTGGCCTCTAGTCTCTTTTATTTATTTTATTCGATTTCTTTTTAATTAATGATAAAAACATATTTCCTTAATGTTTTTAAACAGTTGTGTGAACATATTAAAAATCATCACATTAGAACACATTTTTGGTCGAGAGGTAGGATCTCTCTTATAAACCAGTTGAAAAGCTATTTCCGTCACCGTTGTTCGTTAATCATACTTCCAATTTTTCGTCACATAAATAATTGTAATTAATTTATTACACAGAATTTTTGCAAAAAAATTTTGATTTTTGTGGAATTACACTTTCTTACACGTTTCTTCTAGTCTACAATAATTACGGATTCATAAAACTGCGTAACAATACACTTCAAACTCAACTGAATAAAATACCTCAAATAATTAAATGTCATCATGTAACTCAGATTAGTGTTTGCATATTTATTAACTCTAAATTAATCTCTCCAAATTAATCTCAGATTTAATGACAATTTACATCAGTTTAGAACGTTGCTTCAAAGATGACTATTTTCAAAGAGCATCCATAAGGATAGTTTCGTTGCTAGTCACGTCTGCTGATTCGACAACATAAATACATCTGCTTTTATTTCCGCCTCAATCCAAATACCCCTGAGTAACCATCTGGCTTGAAGTTCTCAACTGCACTAGAAGAATTACATGCTCATTCGAGTAACGCAACATATCGGTTGAAATACAAAGGCACTTGTAATACACGCTCTCGTGAAAGTTCAGACATGGAACTAGTGGCACTTAAATTCTCTAGGATGAAAAATACTCTCTTGCGAAACGTGACTTAAACATCACAAAAAAGGGAAGTGTTTATTGTGAAAAATGAGAAGTAGATAGGTGTATCAAATTTTCATTTACGTCGCCATGTAGTTCAACTAATTGCAATCCCATTTTTTACTTCTGATCACTAGTAATGAAAGAAAAAATAATATTAAATAACAATTTTTACAATGCTACAATATAATTCCATAAATGGAAAGGAACCATATACAAGACGAATAAATTAGAATATTGCAAGTTGGTAATTTATATGAATCTTCCTGGAACAACAACCGATACTGTAAAGTTGTTTTAATCAACGCATATTTGAATAAATTTTTTAATAATTATTAATAATAATTACGTTAAATTAATTAAATTAGTTCAAATATATAATTACGTTAATTATATTATTATACTACGTTAATAATAATTACATTATTAACAACTTACACTGCATGTAACAATTAGAGAAGAAGAAGGATAGTGGTGCTAACGCCAAGCAGAATTTGTCATCATTTTGATTACGACAATAATGAATGACCAATTTAATCAGTACCTGATAAATTAGCATCACTTAAATCTTTTTTTAAATCTACACAGTACTTAATTTGAGAATCTTTTATAAGGGCTAAATGGTCGTAAATATTGAAACCATATCTTACAAATATTGAATTGAGGTCTTTTAAAGAAGAGACAAGCGTTAAAAGAGGAATGAGCCTATTAATCTTCAATGCGTCTTTCATGTGGAATCACACATCATGATAGATGGCACCAAAGATGAGAATGATAGAAAAACTTTGACTAATATCTAGCAAAACTAAATCAGATATTTACTTTCTTAAAACACGGGTATTGACGTTAAAGGATCACTAGACCAGTATCTTCATATCATACATTATCCGTCTTTCATTTTCAATATATTTGCTTTTTGAACTCTAATACGATTTGAAAAATAAAATGACGTGAAACGCTAAGAACAATTTACGATAATGATTTCCTTTGCATCTCTTCCGGGTCAGAAGTCAGGAATATTTCGCTGCCTTGCCGCAATCGCAGCAGTTTGTGCTAAAACAATACAACTCCAAACGATATCCTGAAAATGGATTCTCATTTTTTCCTTAAATTTGAGATCGAAAATATAAAAGACCCTCATTGATGAACTATGCGATCACTGTGGGATATTATTCAATACTAAATCGAGACTTTTTTATCATCTTTAGACTTCTTTTGAGTTTGAGTTTTAATTTATCTCGTATTTTGCTACGATCATGCTGACCTGAGTTTCTAATTGACTCCAAATAATCTGCTTACTATAACGACCCTTGCGCGAAGATATGAATGCACGAGATTTTAATTACATTTTACTTTATCGCTATGGAGTAGATAGAAAGTTATGTAATGCTCCGCGAAAAAACGGCGACTTTTCGGCACAAAACTCTTACTACAGGGCCCTGGTAACGGAAAAATCTAGTTGCTAAATTTAGAAAACAAATTCTCTAACATGTGGTGTTGCTAAAGTCCATGTTTTGTGGGTCCTTGATGCCGAAAACTCGAATGACGACAAAACGTCTGTCCGTCTGCAGACAACACTTGCGGCTAAACTGTTCAGCCGATTTTCTCGAAGAGAAAGTACGTGTTGTTTTAGAACCACTAGTTAAATTATGTTCATTACACCTTAATACATTGCGCATAACTTATCAGCAAATTGAGAACACTAAGAAGGGGAAAAGAAGTGTTCAAGAGTAAACATTATATCAGGTATTTTTACTCGAGTTCGAATATTAAAGATGAAGTTCCCAGATAAATGTCAGATACGCATATTTTTAAAAAAATCGGGTCATCATATTTCTGTGTTTCGAAATCTGCGTAATATAAACGTAATTTGCGTAAAATAAAGGTAATTAGCGAGATATGAGTGAAATCTGCGTAATATACAGAGTGTGATTGGCGTGCAGCCAGCAAAGGTCCAGGGGAAAGGCGCTAGAGCGCGCCACCTTCCAGATTATCGACGAGCGCCGCCGTGGCAGAGGCAGAGGCAGAGACTGAGATTGAGCAACGCTCAGAAGCCGAGGCCATCCATCAGCGCGCGACGGACGGCGACGCGTCGCAGACTGTTCTCCGCTCCCACTCTTACCCTCGCCCTCGCCCCCACCCTCGCCATCGCCATCGCCATCGCCCCCGCCCTCGCCCTCGCCCTCGCCCTCGCCCCCGCCCCCGCCCTCGCCCCCGCCCTCGCCCTCGTCCCCGCCCCCGCCCCCGCCCTCGCACCCGCCCTTGCCACCACACCTACCCTCGCCCTCGCCATCACCCCCCCTCTCGCCACCGCCCTCGCCCTCGCCCTTGCCTCTCGACCCAGCCGTCGCCCTCGAGTTATTCACTCGGCAATTAACTCAGCTTCTGCTTCTGCCGCGCTCCCCGCCGTCTTTATTAGGGCTGCTTCTTCATCGCAGAGACTTACGCCGTGCTTAAACGCCTGCGGTAATACGAGATCACCTCGATCATCCGCTATTGTAACTTTTGTGGTTGTTACTTTACTTAGCTCTAATTACTTAAATCTGTATCCCTATTTCTCTTGTGCCGTCCTTGCTTCTTCGTACCAATAGACTTGTCTGTTTCACTCTTCTACACTATGTTTCATCATATGGCAGTTGTCCATTTACACTATGTATATCCTAGTTTTCCATTATCCATATAATTAATACAGTAAAATGGTGATCGGAGATTAGATAACCACTGAATGGATTCGTATGATCAAGGTATTTATCGGTGTAAAATAATTTGCTATTCCCGCTATTGTAATCAGTTTTGCATTTTCGTAATTCTTAAAAAGTTATTTACAAACAAATAATTAAAACAATAACACAACTTCCTGCGCAAAATATGAGTTGGGGAACCTGCGGCATATCTATATATTAACCCCATGTCTCCGAGCCAAATGGCTTAGGCTAAGCCAGATGGCCAAATATAAACAAATTGAACAATGAAAGTTAAGAATGTAAAAAAATGTTTACTGAGTTACAGACTAACAACAAAGTGTAATAAGGTATTCACAAAAAAATAACTGTAACAAGAACTCAACGTTCTTCCCAAAATTTGAGTTGGCGAACCTGTAACTCCTGAAAGCGAATTTTGAAACCGCGTACGCGTGCACCAATACACCAATGCATTTATCTGGGTGCAGCGTGCGGTTCGGTGCGGTTCAACAACGAATTTAGTTACAGAGAAGTGGCAGCGAATTTGGCTAACAGCGAAGGTTAGTATATTGTATCCGATTACATCGCACGCAGAGATAAGTTCTGTTAAAGAAAATTGGAACATTCTGCTGTGATAAAACTCTTAAATTACAATGTTGAATTAGATGCAGTGGCTAAAAATTTTATACATAAAAAAATGAATTCCCAGTATATATAAAAGAAAATTGTAATTAAGGGAATTTTAAAAATATTGAACTCCGTGCGAATTAATCGCACGGGCACTACTAGTATGTAATAAATACAATAATACAGAGTAAGTAACATTTTCATCATGTTCTTAATCATGTTTTCTTACACTAGTTCTCAATCACTATCCACTTTACTTGTCACATCTGTATATATTGTATTCCCTTCTACTGCTGTCTGTTTCGTGTTTCTCATTTCGGGTTTTTGCTTTTCTTCTTCTCGTAATTTCTCTTTCAAAAGTTCCTTTGTATGTGAGAAGTTTCCTAATCTAACTGGAGTCTCCAACCTCTTTTAATGTCGCATTCGTTTTTTAATTAGGTTACCTATGCTCCCTGGTATCATATATTTTACAAAAATTATAACTGTTTTTGTGCTTTATGTATTTGCCATCTCTTTTCCCATTTTTATGAACTTCCATTTTCTCTAACATTTCGAAAGAATTTAACTGAATTCACTTTTAGAATTACATTTCAGAACATAGTGTGTACGGAGCTCATTAGCTCTCCTGTTGGCCTGTATGAAGAACACTGTTGTACGGCAGACAAAACGTCATCATTTGGATTCCAAATTGTTTAAAAAAAACTTAGCGACTAATATTCCGTTGGAAACAATATTTAACAACAGAAATAATTATAAATTCTTACTAAAACACGCACCATTCATTAAAAAATCATCCAGAGCACACCCAAACGAGGTGGTTGCGGATTTTCTATCCACAGAGGTAGATCTCCACCCTTGCGCCTGTGAACGCCACCCGCACCGCAGCCTGCGCTCAGGGCGCGGGGCGGCGCGAAGGAAATCCGAGTGGCGGCGCGGCGCGGCGGACGCGGGCAGGTGCGGACGCCACGGAGGGTCATTAGCAGAGCCTATTCGACTATGCGGCCTGCGGTGACTGTGTGGGGCGGGTGCGGTGTCGAGCGACTCGCCCACCCCTCGCCCGCCTCGCCTCGCCTCGCCTCGCCTCGCCTCGCCTCGCCTCGCCTCGCCTCGCCTCGCCTCGCCTCGCCTCGCCTCGCCTCGCCTCGCGCCCGCCTCGCCTCGCCTCGCCTCGCCTCGCGCCCGCCTCGCCTCGCCTCGCCTCGCCTCGCCTCGCCTCGCCTCGCCTCGCGCCCGCCTCGCCTCGCCTCGCGCCCGCCTCGCGCCTGCGCCCGCCTCGCGCGCCGCCTCGCCCTCGCGCCCGCCTCGCGCCCGCCTCGCCTCGCGCCCGCCTCGCCTCGCGCCCGCCTCGCCTCGCGCCCGCCTCGCCTCGCGCCCGCCTCGCCACGCGCCCGCCTCGCCTCGCGCCCGCCTCACCTCGCGCCCGCCTCGCCACGCGCACGCCTCGCCTCGCGCCCGCCTCGCCTCGCGCCCGCCTCGCCTCGCGCCCGCCTCGCCTCGCGCCCGCCTCGCCTCGCGCCCGCCTCGCCTCGCGCCCGCCTCGCCTCGCGCCCGCCTCGCCTCGCGCCCGTAAATTTATTTTCCTCCTCCTATCGTGAACTGTTTCACTAAAATGTACCGTGCTTCAATACCTATAGTAATTTGTTTTAAAGTTGGCATTTAGTTTCTGTCGTAAAAGTTACTCATTAAGACTGTACATACTCACGTTCATATAAGAAGTAATAAGAGTTTTAAATGGAACTACTACTTTTCCTATTCTTACTTTTGTGATTAACTTTCTTAACTACGACAATATGCTTTTTTCTTTGGGTAGCAACAGAAAACATACATTATATTAATATAAAAAGATATAAATATTTAAGGTTCCAAAACGATATAATGTACCGTGCACATATAAAGAAGAGAAGTATCCAACACCCGATTCATGCCGATGAAGTGAAAAACGTAGCAGGCCGGGTGGTGCTTGGTAGGGCTGAATGGGCGGGACGTGTTGGTCGCGTGGGACAGGCAGAGGCGAGCGGGTGGGGAGGGGAGGGGAGGGTTATGGATACAGCCGTGCATAACTGGGTAAAACGGGCTGGAGTGGATAAAATCTGGGACAGGAATAAAGACGTAGTGTAGCGAGAGATGGCGAGGAGGGTATGTAAGTAAAAATATTTAATTTGTACACTGTAGATAAAATTATCCTCTTTCTGCGTTCGAATAGATGTTTTTGACCAATTCATTCACAAGCAACGTGGGGTATCAAGCTAAATATACTATAAATGTAAATGTTTAAGTTCATGACCCCGTTCATTTTGAATAAAATATCATTATTGATTTATGACACTAATATTAATGAATTGAATTTCATTATTTAGTTTGTATTCTAGTATACAAGATACCATTAAAATTGCATGTACCTTTGAAGTTTATAACTTGGCAGTGTGTTAATTCATAACGGCACAGTATACTCTTAAGAGGAATTTCCCGGCTTCATATTTACTTACGTAAACGAGTTTTCATCGGAATAGTAATTAGGCTAGATGTTTCAGCAAGAGAATCAATACTTTTACGGCGAAACGAATTTGATATCATCTCGTTCAACCGAACTTCACAAGCCAATGGCCCGCATCGAGGCATCGCAAAGCCGTCAACGCTCGGCACGTGTTTGTTTTCGTAGATTCCGCACTGCCGTAGTGCTCAGCTCGGTCTTCGCAACTACCTTGCCCGGCGGGTTCCGAGCTAAGAAGTTCTTCTCCGGACGAAAGCCCCACGGAGGGCCTTGCCCGCCGCGGAGTTTGCGATGGGGTTTGTTTACTCGTGGGGGGCGGGAGGGGAGAGCGCCGTTTGCGCCACGCACGCAGAAAACAGCGAGAGCATCGGCGGCCGGGAACAAGAGCAGCGGTCGACTCGGGTTTCACGAGCGACGGCTGCCCTACGCGACGGGCAACGCACGGGCGACCCGCCCAAAAGGGTTGACGCACCAGACGCTGCAGCCGCCCTCTTAGAACAAAGGATACAGTTCGCCATCCAAGACGACGCAACTTCTTCAAAATTACTTCCTCTTAACTTTTGGGGAAAGTTCAAGCAGCACAAGGGTACACTATAAACACTGAGACCAGCTCGTATCCATTCAAAATAAATAAGGTAAAGAATAATTTATCTAACAGGGAAAAGGGGTTTTTTAGAGTGCAGCATAATAAATAAACTTTTTCCTTATAAGAAATATTTCATGAAAGGGCATCTTACGTCATCATACATTCAGCCAATCGCAGCGAGAGAATCCTGGGGAGATAGCAGTAAAAGGGACAGCCGACCACCGTTTTCTCACACAGGTGCCAAATACCCGTGATGTCAAAATAAAGTTGTTTCGCAAAATTCAGTTTGAATCTCTTATAAATATTACAAATTTATAATGCTGTTGTACTAAAAAATAGCTTATGGAACTCATTTATAATATTGCTTTATTGCATTCGTAGGAAATTAAAAATTCGCTCCTAACGTCGTTCGATTTCAACACATGTACTCATGCAATAAATCTTGACATTATACGCTAATTTGAATAAGCTATTTACAGCCTTGCCTTCAATTTTTTGAACTTGAAAAATATCCGAAATAATATGTTAGTAATAAACGCAAGGAGTTTAATTCCTTCAAATGCTCCACGCAACTTCACCAAAGGAAGCAAAAAATTCCTGAGATGTCAAAGAAAGGAAAGAATATTTCTTCGAATCAGCTTATGTGGTAGCTTATGAAATTCAGATAATCGAAAATAGAAAAAGAGAAGATATGTTAGATGCAGCAACGCATACGTGACGATTAAAATAGAAATGATGTTCACGCCTCTTGGGAATGGATCCACTGCGATAGACGTATGCGCAACTCTATGTGACTTCAAGGTCAGCTGGCGCAACCAAGGAACGTAAAATCTGGAGTGATACCATTAATATCTCGGGAACACGTGATCACGAGTAGCAAAAACTGTGGAAGGAACTTACCCATAAAACTATTACATGTCGGTTAAGTCGACAGTTTGCCGTCGTTTGTTGAAGTGCCAAGCGATTTTTGTATTAGCAGTGGTGGGAGAAAAGCGAGACAGATGTGTATTCATCTACGTCTAATAATAGTGGGAAAGAATTCAAATGTACAGATGTGCCAACAAGTGAATTTTTTAATCATAAGCTACACTTTGTTAATTGCAACAGGCTTCTAGAGGATCAAATCAGGACGATCGTGGTATGATCGTTACACGTGATGAAAAATCGCTGCTTTCCTACAGAAATATCGGCACTAAAGAGTTAATCAGCAATTTATAGAAATATAAACTCTTTTGCTACATAAATTACTTCTCCAATGGCCTCACACTAATACAGTTATATAAGTTTTCTGCTCATTTCACAAATTATTGTTGAAATCACCTAATTCAATTGTAAATTTGACTTTTAGGCTTGCAAAATAATATCCCTTTTTCACCAAGGTAGGAATGTTGGGAGCTTCATAACTGATAGTCATTTTGATATGTCAATATATTAAGTCCATATAAATCGAATAATATTTGTTTATAATACATTTTTTAAAATCATAGTTACGTCGAGTTAAGTCGAGTTGTCTTTGAAATCCAGATCTATAAACTTCCATCTAATACAAATATAGTTCCAGATCATAGAACTAGTTAGAAATTTTACGTATGTTATAACATTAATATATTTTACATTTTAATTTATCTATCACATGTCTGAACTTGATATAACGTTAAAATCGTATCTTACCAAAGATGAAGCTGTAAACGAACCAAGGAAAGAATTACGATCGTCTAAAGTCGCGATGTAAAACCACACATCCAATTAAGCCATTTGGCAGGACGACCCGTGGTGGAGCAGCAAGTGTGCACACCTCTCACCGCTGACACCGGGGAACAAACCACGGGCGATCCATGTGAAATGAATTGTGGATGAAGTTGATTCGTGTCGTTGTAATTCTTCCACAGGTTTTCTCGGAATTTCCCCTATCTTTTATTCCATAATTACTCCCTCCCGCACCAATTATATGACCATTCATATAATCATAATCACCTCTTCACCAAATTCATTCACTCTTTTCATGTTACGGACATGAGACTTTGGGGCCAAAAGAATCTTTTTTACGTATAGTTCATGATGTTGACCTCTAGAGTATGTAGGGAGTTGAAAGATTATTACTTTTTGCCAATCAACATATGGTGGGAAATCTCATTTAACGACCAGGGACAGATATACGAAATTTCTGACTGCGTCAGAACGCCTACCTGCCAAACGCCAGGGCCGTATTTCACTCCCAGAGGTATTGGTACAGGCGTTCTGTTGGTTCGCCCAAAGTCCTCTTGTTGGAGGAGGCAAAGGGGTAGCTGAAGCGATAGGGGCGTTGAAACGTTGAGAGGGTGGCGCCGCCGCCGCTGCCAAAGATGGTGGGGGCAGGACGTGAGGGGGCGGGAGGTGGCAGTGGTGACTACGGTCGCGGCGGTGGGTAGCGGTGGTGGTGACGGCGGAGGTGGAATCGGAGAAGTGGAGTGTGGCGGAGGCAGAGGGGAAGATGGAGGGGGTGGAGGCGGAAACGCGATCGTGGGGAGGACGAGGATGAGAGTGGGTGGGGGGATTGGTGGAGAAGGTTGTTGCAGTGGCGGTGCCAACGGTAAGGCAAGGAGGGGTGCAGGTGGCGGAGACGGAGGCTTAGGTTTGGGCGAGGTGCGATGGTAGGGGATGCAGAGAGCGTGATGGGGGCGGGATTGGTGGCAGAGGTGGTTGCAGTGGCGGAGGCGTTGCTGAAATTGGAGGTGGTGGAAACAGGCGACGGTAGCGGAGTTGGAGTGGGAATGGAAGACGACTGAATGGGGGTGGTGAGGTCGGGGGAGGATGTGGCAGAGTGGTTGCAATGGCGGAGGCAGTGGAGGGGACGGAGGTGGAGGCGTGGGAATGGCCGAGGGGTGAGGGCGGGGGTTGTGGAGGAGCGGTTGCGGGCGGGTAGTGGCTGAAGAGGTTGCAATGGCGGAGGCAATGGTGAGGAAGGAAGGGGTGGAGGCGGGGGCGGCCGTGCGGTCGTGAAGCAGCGGGGCTTATCTCCACCCAAATTCAGAGAAGCCGCACGCGAGGGAGGAGTGGGGCGGGAGGAGGCGAGGCGGCCGTGTCCGATTACTTCCGTGCCGCTACTGCTTGCGGTCAACTACTTGTGCTCAAAGCACCTGATGTTCTGCCGTAGATTCGGGCGGTCGCAAGTTGAGTTGTACTCCCTAAGACTTTAAAGACGGGGGTATAGAATGAAATGCCTTACGAAATAAAACTTTGTAAGAAAAACACAATTGTTACGAACATTTCCAGAGTGATAAATAAAAATCAACGTTTTTAGGGAAAAGAAGAGCTACAGTGAAAATGATCTCAAGAGCACACTGATGTCTCCGCACATTGATTAAGTAAACAAATTCAAAATCGCGATGTAGTAAAGTTGTTCATTTAAAATTCATAATATTGTGATTTACTACTAGGTATTGAATGCTTTTGAATTCCTTCTTCTATTTTAATCTTTGGTTTTCTTCAAGTTGTAAAACTGTAGTGTCTTAAGCTGTTTTTGATTTCGGTCATTTGCCTGCCCACCAACTATCTATTCCAGAGAATTTTATTTAGTAATAAAGGATTACATGGAATTTATCATCTTGAAATCACGCTTCTTCTCATCCAATATTAAATTTAATTTTTTGAACATTTGTTGGAAAGTAATGGGCTAATATGTTTTACTTATTTTTTAGAGGAAAATATGAATTCGTAATAATGTTTCATAAACTTTTGAGAATTTAAAAAAATGTTCTTATTCGTATAATATGTTCTTGGAAGTTATCTGTCCGTAAAGGAATCCTACAGGAAATACTTTAGTACGTTAGAAATACTTCGTGTTTCGGTTAATATGTTTCCCTTCGATTTTATGCATCAGGTTTATATTTATGTGTCCATCTCAATTTTTCTCCGAAAAGGGTCACAGTCCATAATGTAGAGGCTTGGTCTTCAAACTTTTATTTATATTTGTTGAATACTCGCAAATAAAGTAAAGGAGGTAGTAACGCATTCTTTCTTTAAATTAATTTATTTCTAATCATTAAATTATTTTCTAACCATCTAATTTTGTGCAATGAATGCATTGCCCACCTGACCAGCATTGAGATGCAGGTTCTTTAGTTATACCGATTAATTTTTTAATTGTTTCGTTGACGAACTTTAATTCTTTAACGAATTAATTCGTTAATTACTCGCATCAAAGTAATATTCAGTATTGAAATATGAGAAGTCAGCAATAACTGTGTTTATTGTTACAAATAAAAGAAATTGTATTGGATATACCACAAATGATAAACAGTGTGTTAATAAGCTTATTTCAATGGAATTAGAAACAGTACATACAATTTTTATTTCGAGACGCTATTAGTGATTTATAAATGAGAGGAGTTTACATTGGATTCCTTTAAGATCAACTTAAATATCTCCATACCAATCTGGGTGTCATGGGGGAAAATTTAAAAGCTCGCTCAATTACACCCGCACGTAAACTGAGTAAATTAAAAAAAACATAGCTAATACTTTGCCCTCGTTCGTCTCTTATTCATGTGACAAATAGAGGGCATTCGTAGTGTTTCGGAAGCAACGCGGAGTTCTATGAATTCGCTATTGCTTTACAAAAGATTTTCCGTTGATGCGAGAAGACGAAGATCTCTGAAACAGTAATTCGTTTGGGAGATTTTACCAGATGATAATAAAAGAAGAATTGATATGATTGCAAATAGTTTCATACATATTATTGCTTTTAAAAATGCTACTTCATTTAATTTGAAGAAGTCTATCTCTTAAGGCCTCACTTGGAGATCAGTATACGAATACAATATATATATATATATATATATATATATATATATATATATATATATATACAATAGGGGCTTCTCTTCAATATACGAAGTTTAACATTTTATCTATTTTAGCAGCTATCTCTGGGACAGATGACTATTTTTTTAAAAAATGTATGAGAAAAATGATTCGTTTAGAAGTCGATTTAAGATATAGAACTATGCAACCTGAGGAAACGTAAAATATTGCATATTTATTTTTAGACATTTTCCCTTCAAATTGCCGTTGATGGTCGTAGTACACCAAAACTATTTCTTTGCGAACAAAAACGATTAAGAAATACTTGCAACAACATTTCTACAAATCAAACATATTAATCATGAAATTGTAACAGGAATGATAATTTAGTGACATATCATCTGCCTTCTCTCATTTTATCCCAATATTTAAATATTTTTTCAACCTGTACAAAGTAAGTCAATGTAAAGCCTAAATACAATAAGGCCGGAGAGGTCGTTCATTTTTTTACTTAACAAGAGCAGGCGTTTCAATGACGCATTTCACGGCATCTGTTCTGTCGATGGCCGTTGCCTCGACGCTAAGTGAAAGAGACGCGGCAGGAAAACAGTTGAGCTGTAAAACAAGCTATTATTTTATTAAATCCATTGCATTGTGTCGCTGCGGCGCGTGGGATCCGGCTGCTAAGCGCTTTTGGAAAGGCACCCACGCAGTCAAAGCCCGCTCGTCCGCCCGACCGCTTGCCGCTCGCCCGCTCGCCCGCTCGCCCGCTCGCCCGCTCGCCCGCTCGCCCGCTCGCCCGCTCGCCCCGCTCGCCCGCTCGCCCGCTCGCCCGCTCGCCCGCTCGCCCGCTCGCCCGCTCGCCCGCTCGCCCGCTCGCCCCCTCGCCCGCTCGCCCGCTCGCCCGCTCGCCCGCTCGCCCGCTCGCCCGCTCGCCCGCTCGCCCCGCTCGCCCGCTCGCCCGCTCGCCCGCTCGCCCGCTCGCCCGCTCGCCCGCTCGCCCGCTCGCCCGCTCGCCCGCTCGCCCGCTCGCCCGCTCGCCCGCTCGCCCGCTCCCCCGCTCGCCCGCTCCCGCTCGCCCGCTCGCCCGCTCGCCCGCTCGCCCGCTCGCCCGCTCGCCCGCTCGCCCGCTCGCCCGCTCGCCCGCTCGCCCGCTCGCCCGCTCAGCCCGCTCGCCCGCGCTCGCCCGCTCGCCCGCTCGCCCGCTCGCCCGCTCGCCCGCTCGCCCGCTCGCCCGCTCGCCCGCTCGCCGCTCGCGCTCGCCCGCCGCGCTCGCCCGCTCACTGCTCCGCTCGCCCGCTCGCCCGCTCGCCCGCTCAGCTTGCCCGCTCGCCCGCTCGCCCGCTCGCCCGCTCGCCCGCTCGCCCGCTCGCCCGCTCAGCGTCGTCCCCGCTGCCCGCTCGCCCGCTCGCCCGCTCGCCCGCTCCTCGCCTGCGCCCGCTCGGGCCCGCCCCGCTGCCTGCTGCCGCCGCCCGTTCGTCCGCCTCGCTCGGCCCGCCGGCGTCCGCCCGCCCGCTCACCCGCTCCCCCGCCCGCTCACCCACCTGCTCGCTCGCTGTCAATAGCGCGTTTGCGAGAACCATCCCGCCGCGCTCTCTGCAAATACGCAGCCCGATGCTGCCAAACAACCGCCGCCCACCCGCCCCCGCCTTTACAAGACCGCCTAAGGGAAAACAAATTATTACGCATGTGCGCCCAACCGGGCTCGCGCCAGATCAGAATCGGCTTCTCTCGGGTTCGAGTGCCCTGCGCGCCCCCACGACTGTGATAACCTGCTCCCGCCCGTTCAATCGAAAGAAATGGTGCCACAAAAAGTGTGCAGGTGACACATTGCAAGTCACATGAAATTGTGTCATCTGAAAAATGTAGAGAAGCAAGAAACTGCGTTGGTACTGTGAAAATGAAATATTTTCTGTTTTTTATATTTTATCGCCCTCGCAGATTGGTCAGCGTGCTCGCTTTTCATGGCGCGACCCAGGGTTCGATTCTCGGTCGGGTAAGATTATAATGTGCGTTTTCCTTGCAATGTCCCAGTACATGTTGTGTGACGATGAGAAAACTCACTTCTCGTGTTGAGATGATTATAAAGGTGTAGGGATTCTTACGTGCTAACCATACGTATCCTGTAACCCATGGCCCCAAGGCCGGGATGCCGCTGCTGGTAGCCCCAGGCTTCATCAGAGACAAAGTACATATATACAATATTTTATCAGTCTAGTTGATGATATTAAAAAATGAAAATTATTTCGAAATAGTTTTCTTCGTGTATATATTTTTCATCATTCACCTCCAACTCTGTGACTTGGATATGTCGAGAATTTGGGAATTATTCTCTTTGAACTCGTAGATAAAACAAAAGAAATTCTCATGATTGTTATATTTCTATCAGTAAAATATATCTACTGTTTTTAATGAAAATAATTTATTGACAATTATCTCAACTTGGTTTGTTACATCATCATGTTACTATAAATTACAAAAATATAGAAATCAGTAAACGTATCTACATGTCAAATTACTTTAAAAAATATTACAAATTGTAACAAATAAAAACTAATTACAAAGATTAAACATTGTATTCACCTTAAGAATAAAATTTTGATAATTAAAAAAAACTTTTAAATGATTAAATTTTAAACCAGTAAGGACGAAATAAAATTCAATAAGACACTCAGCTGACTGAGGGAAACTTATCTCGTAGGGTTACATCAGTGAATTGAATTTTATCAAGTCACAACCTATTTATGTTACGGATTACTTTAAGAAATGGATGTCGTAAAGTACGAAATACAAGATTAATGAGAGAAACATTTTTTTCTAATAGGCGCCGAAAAGGTATATTACCTTCCTTTATTACGAATGATAAATTTAATGTTCCATTTATTAATATTAAGAATTTGAAATTCTAAGAAAGGAGAAGCAAGTCGTTAGATTTGCATATTTTTAATTTGCATATTAGGGAGAAATACTAGTGTTTAAAGTCTTGCTAAACAATTGAGGCGCTGTGAACTTAACTTGCAATTTTTCTTTGGCAATGAGATATTAGATAAATTCTATCAAACACAAAGTATTTTTATTATACTTGTTTTTTTAATGTGGCATCTGTGGGTATTATCTCCAAGATGTAATTCGGCACGAATTTTGACGTCTCTCTTGGTCCTGCCACAAGATGTCGGATGATCGCAACTATATCTAGCAGTGCGGCAGATCAAGCGACTCTCGCGGCAGCAGGACAGAGAATGACGCAAAATGTCGTGACAAATTCCATCTTGGAGATACTATCCACAGATGCCACGTTAGAAAAACCCAAGTATAGTTGGATATTCTGGAATAATATTCTCGATAAAAAGTATAAGACGCTTATGAGATTGAAATAAAAACAAGTTATGGAGAAAAGAAACTTAATTTTATATCATTCGTCATGCAGTGAAATATGATTTTGGAGCTTGTCCTTGATAGAAATTCCCGATGTAGTAGCAAACACCATATACTGGGAAAAAATTTAATTACCCATTTAAGAATAATGATAAGTTAAAGGTAGTATTATATATCATTAAAGAAGTAGAGTTATCATCCTTTGGTATAAAAGAGTCTGAAAATGTGAAATGGGGCGGTCTTTAGTTGATGAATTTAATTCATACATAACTCGTAGGGTAAAGCTTACAATAAAGAAAAACTATTGTAATCTGATTTACATCAAACCCTGTAATTTATCTATACTAATAAAAGTGAATTCAACGACATGTAATCGACATGATTCCACAAAAATGAGGGTATGAATAGATATGAAATATTTACAGGCTCTTCTTCAGGATTTGACGCAGTGTCCTTCCAAAGTCCGGTAAAAATTAATACAACAAAAATGCGGAAAATAAATAATTCAAATAATATGCTGGTAGATGCACCTCGGTTGTTATTTTTCGCCTGTTGCTACGAGGCGGGTTCCTGATGTATTCTGCCAAAGGCCAGCAGCAGTGCGATCGAATCACAGAGTAAGCATGTGACCGATCTCCATGAAAGTTAGCACATTTATGTGTTTTTATGGAGGTTTTATGCTGTTCGTTTTTTGTATCTCTACTAGAAGGCGCTAGAGCACAAGATGGCGCTTCAGTTAAATGCAATTCCCAATCATGGGAACACAGCGTCATTATTGCTGGGCGTTGCCGTTTGACGCGGGACGAGGCCGAGGAGGCCAGGAGGAACCAGAAATGCAGGATGGAAAAAGAAGGGAGGGAAAGAGAGAGGGGAAGGGAGAAAGAAGGGGAGGGAAATAGAGAGAGGGATGGAAAAATTGAGGGGAAAGAGGGGGGAAAGGTACATGTAAAAAGACGGAAAAGATAGGGAAAAAGAGAGGGGGAAAGATAGAAGTAAAAAGGAAAAGAGGGAAAAGAGAAAAATATAGGGAGGGAAGAGAGAGAAAAAAGAGAAAAGGAAAAAAGGCGAAAAGAGAGTACGGGGAAAGAGTGAGTAGGGTAAAAAAGAGAGGGATAAAGGAAGTAGAAAGAGATAGAAAGCAAAAAAGAGAGGGGGAAAAGAGAGGAAAGAGAAGGAATAGATAGATGGCAAAATGGAAATGGAAAAGAAAAAGATAAGGAGAAGGAAGAAGATGGAAAAAGAGGAAAGAAAAGAGATAATGGGAAAAGAGAAAGAAGAGAATACAGAGAAGGGGAAAAAGAGGAAAGGGTAAATGAGGGAGAGGGGAGAAAATGACAGGGGGAAAGAGAGAGGGAAAGGATGAAAGCGGAAAGAGAGAGGAGGGGAAAGAGAAAGAAGGGGGAAGTGAGAAAGAAGGAGGAAGTGAGGAAGAAGGAGGGAAGTGAGAAAGAAGGAGGAAGTGAGAAAAGGAAAGTGTTAGATGGAAAGGAAAGAGGGAAAAGGGGGAGAGGGTAAATAAAAGAGAGAGGGAAAAAGAGAGAGGGAAAAGAGAGGTCGGGATAAAAGAGGGAGGGAAAAGTGAGGAGATAAGGGAGAGGGAAAAGAGAGTGAAGGAAGAGCGAGCAAGACAACGTCTGCCGGGTTCTGCTAGTCAGAGATAATCCCAAAGTATTGTTTATGAGATCAGATAAAAGGGGAAGGAATAAGTGCGAGTGAATACGTTGATTACTTTCTTACTAAGTTAAATCTATAATAACCGATGTCAATAAGTATTTACCACTTAATCAGAGTAAGCTTCCATAGTTTATAAAATCGTTACAGAAAATTATTAAGAGGTGGAAGTTAAAGAATTTAATTACACAGAAAACTAATTACACCATTTACCCGACACCCGGGAGAATTTTGAGGGCTTATGGTTTAGTTAAACTGCGCAAAGAAAATTTTCCAGTCAGACTGGTTGTATCATCAATATGCACAACTCAATACCAACATATTGATTTTTTGAGCGAATCCCACGAAAAAGAGCAGTTTCGCAATTTAATTCATTCTTTTCATTTAGATATTACAGTGAACGTACCTACACGGAATACTCTTAAATCACAAACAGCAAGATAAAATTATAATAAACAAAACCATAACTAGATATAAAATTAAAACGAATAATCTAGGTTATAGTGACCACAATGCACAGATTCTTACAATTACTAATAACATAAATACTGACACAATTAATAAAACACGCATGTGCAGAGCATTTACTAAAGTTAACATAAAATTATTTACGGACTACTTGCTGAAGAAATCATGGGAGGCAGTTTATAACGCTATTGACACAAATTAAAAATATAATTTATTTTTCTCAGAGTTTTCATTTCACTTTAACGCGAGCTTTCCTATTAAAAAGAGAAAATGAAACATTTCGCGAAAAAGTAATATTTGGATCACACAAGGAATTAGAACATCGTGTAAAAACAAACGTACGCTCTACTTTATTTCTAAACATCAGAACGATTCACCCAGTTTCCATTACTTCCGAGAATATAAAAGAATTTTAAGAAAAATAATACTTCAGGCAAAAATAATGAGGATATTTTGAACGCCAGAAACAAAACTAAAGCAGTGTGGAATATTGTAAAAAATACGACATAACAATTTCGTAGAGAATGTTGTTTTAAAGGATAATGAAAGAGAAAAAAGTAATCCAGAAAAAGTTGTGAATCTCTTCAACCAACACTTTTCTAGAATTGCGGCTGATCTCACGAAGGGACTAAAACCACAAAATTCAACATCATATGCTTCTCAAAAAAAATTCGGCACAATGTTCACTTCCGAAACTTCTTCCAACAAAATCCTCAGAATAGTCAGTAAACTAAAAAATAAATATTCATTTGGTTTAGATGAATTTCCGGATTATTTATTAAAAACGTGTGCATCTGCCATTATACACCCATTAACTCACATTTTCAATACTTCTTTGTGAACAGGAATATTTCCAGATATTTTCAAAACAGCAAAAATTAAGCCACTTTTTAAAAAAGGAACAAAAATGATATTCAAACTTACAAACTTACCGGCTTTTCTTTTGTCAGTTTTCTCAAAAATACTAGAGAGGCTTTTCTATACGCGAATGGACACTTTCATCAAGAAAATCGAAGCGTTTTCAAACCCTCAACACGGTTTAATAAAATCAAAATCTACGGAAACTGCCATTTTTTCTTTCCTTAAAGATGTTGCTTCATCAATGGACCAAAATAAAGAAACTATTGGGATATTTTTAGATCCTTCGAAAACTTTTGGCGTTATTAATCATAACATCTTGCTCTTAAAATTATCTTCTTATGGAATTCGTGGTATTGCCCTAGATTGGATAACCTTGTACCTTAAACATCGATCTCAAAGAGTAGAAATACCGTACTGGCACGAAAGGACATTATTTACTTATCTTTCCAATTCTTTGCCAATTGAACATGGTGTACCACAAGGTTCGATCTTAGGTTCTATCCTCTTTCTGTTGTACGTAAACGATATGCCCTCATTTATTAAAAATGGAAGAACAATTCTATTTGCCGATGACACGAATGTTCTTTGCAAAAAAGAAACAAATAGTACAATTTCAGAAGTTTCAAATTGGTTTTCTAATAAAAAATTAATAGTTAACGAAGGAAAAACTGTCTCAATGCAATTTTGCGTTTAAAATCGGCAATTGTGTACTCCAATGAAAATGAACAATATGCAATTAGCCGATGTTAAGATAACAAAATTTCTAGGTCTCTCAATTCAGTCAAAACCTCAAATGGAATGTACATATAACAGAATTAAACACTAAATTAAGCGCATTATGTTACGCATTCACAATTCTTTCAAATTCTTCATGTAGCTCGTTGCATGTATTTTGCAAATGTACATTCCCGTCTCAAATATGGCATAATGTTCTGGGGAAGCTCATCCTTTAGTGCCCAGACATTTAGATTGCAAAAGAAAATTATCCGAATAATGAAAGAATGCCATACACGTGATCCCTGCATACCCCTTTTCATTGAGCTTGGAATCTTAATATTGCCTTGCTTATTTATTCACGAATCTATAGTATTTGTCAAAACTGACTTACTTAACGGTGGGAACATATTTTCATGTAATACTGATATTTATAGTTACAACACTCGACGTAGAAATAATGTTCATCAAGTGTCAACAGCTCACTGCAAGAAATCCACATGTAATGCATGTACGTTACTTTACAACGCATTGCTAGTTGAAATTAAACAATTAAAATTGGTACACAAATCTATATATATATTTATATATATATATATATATATATATATATATATATATATAAATATATATATATATATATAAATATATATATAATATATAATATATATATATAATATATATATATATATATATATATATATATATATATATATATATATATATATATATATATATATATATATATATATAATAAGAAAGTCGTGTTAGTTACACTATTTATAACTCAAGAACGGCTGTACCGATTTGGCTGAAAATTGGTGAGCAGGAAGCTTAGAGCCAGGAGACGGACATAGGATACTGTTTATCCCGTTCGACAGCGTTCCTATGTGAGAACGCACGTTTCTGCACGTTTTCGCACGTTTTCGCGTGATTTCGCATGTTTTCGCGTGATTTCGCACGTTTTCGTGTGATTTCCCGGGTTTTCGTATGTTTGGGCGGAACGGAGTTCTCTGTTAAGGCGGAACAGAGTTCGCCGGGTCAGCTAGTTTAAGTTAAAAGTAAAATCTTTTCTGCTGCAAAACTGTTTCTATACAATTAGAGACTATACTGATCGTCAAAAAGAAAAATAATGTTTACTTTAACAAAACAATGATATAGTACAATGAATTAGTTTACATTTGCATTGTATAATTTTTAAAAAAGACTTAAATACCTGTAACAAGTAATCTACTTCAGTTTCCGGGTCAATGACCCCCATCTCGATCGGGTTTTTGTCCAGTTTTCCTGATCCATTGAGCAAATGCTGAGATGGCCCCTTGATTTGCTTCTGGACGTAAATGTAACTTCACTATGCACACGTTTTGTTGAGCTTTCCTTTTGCCTGTAGTGGTAGTAGAGCTTGGGGTGAGTTCCTATTTTGTTAGCAATACAGAAAAATCGAATCAGTTCGTTCATTTACCTTTACAAATAAGTTTTTTATAATTCGGAAAAAAAATATCTAGGTTTTGAAATGTTAAGTTTTTCTCTCGCTTTTTTAAATTTATTATTATTACTATTATTTTTTATCTTTCAACTATTAATAGTTAAATTGTTGGGAAGGGGTTCTGAAACTCGAGAAAGCGTACGAAGTTGATTTTCTCCCCTATACGTCATATACAGTTTTTGACTAAATAAAGAAAAATAAATAAAAAGCCTTGTAAATGCCTTAAATACCTCATTGAAACCATTGTTAAAAATTAATGAAACGTATATTATTAAGAACAGTTTGAATTTAACAAAATTGTTGAAAAATGTAATTGTACCTCCAGATCACGAAATATTTTCAATAGATGTAGTGGCAGTTTCCAAGTATTCCACATCAGTTGGTAATTGAAGCTTTAAGATAATTTATCTCGAGACCTCCAGAATTTTCTTTTCCTTTAGAAGAGATTATAATGGTCGTTAAATGTTTACTGAGCAATACAGAAAGAATTCAGTTTTGATAGAGTTATCTATAGACAATTAACAGGCACACCTGTTGAAGGCTCTATGAGTTCCATATGTTCGGAACGAATCACGAGAAAAATGGAAAAAAATATTATATAAAATTATACCTCTTCTAACAGTCTTTGAAGATATTATATCTATTTTTCTTCGAAAAGTCTGTCAACAGATTATAATTCTTAATTCAGAAATTCAATTTACAGTAGAAAAATCAATCAAAAAATCGTATATTATTATTATTATTATATTATTATTATCATAAAAAATTCGTATATTATTTTCTTTGAATTTCCTAGACATCACCCTAAGTATAAATGGTGATGAGATAACTAATTGGTATGGGAAGAAATGTTCATCAGGTAGATCTCTAAATTTATTATCGGCTTATCCTGTACTACATAAGAAATCAGTAGTCTACAGGTTAGAGGATCGAGCCATAAGATTTTCGGATCAAGTTTACCAATTAGAATTATGGTCTGATTCTAATTTAGATAAAGTTAAAACTTTTTTTAAAGAGAACAGTTATCCAAGATTATTTGTGAGGAGGTACGCCGCCTCTTCATGAGCGAAACACAAGGAAAGAACTAGGAAATACCAAGGAGTCGAGGTCATCCTGTACGAGAGACTGCTCGATAAAGATAGTGCTATTGGCGCACTCTGTGGAGCAGAATGTGAACTACTGTGCCACTTCCATCTTGGCACCGTCTGATCCATTAGAGACGCATAGAAAATTGGTTAATTTGGCGTTCTTTATGCAGAGTTAAATGGACAGATATGGTGCCAATCCGTAGGTGGCTCAGAGGTTCAGGAGAAAAACGACGGATAGCATTATGCTCTATGCGTTCAAAGAAAATATTGGCAGAGCATCGAATGATGAAGCGTTCGTTCAAATGAATTACTATAAAGAAAATATTTTGAAGAAATTATATTTTATACACACATTTGTGGTGAAAATTTTATTTTCCTTTCTTTTTGTTGGTGGTGCCGTGGTACACTACCCTACAAGCCGCCATTGGAATGTTCAAAATGTTCTTTCTCAGAGTTTAAAATTTCACAAAAGATCTTCTTAGGAATCTATTTGTTTTCTACAATTGACTATGAAGTAGAATTCCTTCATTGTAAATACCTGTAATTTCAAAACGTTGCAAATAATATTCTCGGTATTTCACATTAATTGACATTGAGAATTAGTCTCATCAGTCTTACATGGATTATTTTCATTTAGCGGTCACACCTAAATTTTCATTGAATATTCATGCAAATTAGATATCAAATGTTGGTAATGATGTTTCTTACCTTCTTTACGCGCAAGAATAATATTAATTTTTAAATTATGAAAATGTTTAATTTGCTCTTCTTTTTGTGTTTTATGTCAATCTATACTATAGACCTTAAGTTGTATTTTAATTAATTCTTGCGGAATTGTGTAGTTAAAAAAGTACTCAGAACGTAAAATGTTTGGATTGAACAGTAGTATATAGATTGGTGGTCAAGTATTTGGAAAACCACATGTTTTTGTTTATTACAAGACTTCGAATCAATTCTTGAATACAATGTTCTTAATTAAAGATATTATTTGAAATTCTTTTTCTACCCTTGAATTTTAGCGAATTATTATTCGCTATCACAAATCAAAAAATCAAATTCACGAATTTCTTTCCACATTAACATATTCCACATCTGCAAAAACAACAAAACTTTACTTTAATTTTTCTTGTCCTTTTGCTTACTACACTTCCATTTATTTTGTCATACGCGTTGTCAATGTCCATGTTTTACGCGTCATTGCCTATTAGAAACGTCCGCATGATAGCTTTTAGAGATCAGCAAGCCATCCGTTGGTCGTAAGTGTTAATATCTCGATTTTGTTACTACTTACCCCAAACCCTTTATGAATTTGAGACCACATTGTCACAGAAATCGAGATATTAACGTGTACGAAGGTTGGGAGTCGTGACACTGTCTCAAGACCTTCAATAAACTGTATTTAACTCTTTGTATAGTTAATGAACTACATCACTAATAAAATAATTAAAAACATTTTCGCTTTTAGGAACCGGCATGGAATTTTGTTTAGAAAATAATTAAAGGCTCGTATATAGCGGGAGCCCTTATCTCGTGTTTAGTCACCTCATGCATGTACCACTTAGCTGTCCCTCAGTCGACGCCGCGTCCTAGCACCGATGCCAACGTTTAAGACGTCATTTTTCGGCCTTCCTCGGGGCGAAATGCGAAATGCCTTCCTCAAAGCGAAATGAGGAAGGATTCAGCATGGCAGCCGAAATGTTGATATTGTGCTAATACATCGGTAAAAAATTAAATCCGTTGACACTTCTCCAGCTGTGATACTGTTGTCCGATCGGAAGTTGAACGTCACCACACGGCTTTATGGGTCGCGGGGTCTTCCGAATTGGAATGTGACATTGCTTTTCAAGACCGATATTTTTATGCAAACATCCATGTATTTAACATTGATTTATTTACGCCGATATTTTTTAACACAATGTTTTCAGCCCGATGTTTTATTTGATCTTTTGTTTGGTTTTTAATGAAAAAATATAATGAAAAGTACAATAATTTTCCGATATCTAAAATTAGAACATTCTTCAGACCAAAGTCACTAACAGTGAAAAAGAGTTTGGTTGAATTTTTGTTGATAAATGTAGTTTATTATTTTTGTGTTATCCAATAAGATAATAAAAGTATATTTAATAGTTCTGAGAATATTTTGACTTTGTTTTGTCAGCAAAATCTTTATTGTGAATTAATAAACGACCACAGTGACATGAAAATTCCCCCCACCTGCATGTGAACACTGCTGTTAGAACATGGTTAAAATAATTTTACAAATATCGATGTTTAAAAATATCGATGGTATTGGGTGAATGTATTTTGAACATTGATTTCACGAAACCCTATAGGGATATGTCGATGTTTTCGAAACATTCATGTTTTTATAAAATCATTGATATATTTAACGTTGATTATCTGAAGCCGAGTTTTTAACATAAATGCTTATAAGTGAGTAATATTCTTAATTCAAAAAGGTCCATCAGAATTAAATTATATAATAATTTTAATATATCCAAAAATTGAATGTTTTTTAAAAAGTGATGATGAAAAATAAGTAAAATCGAGTTTTCGTCAAGAAAAATACTATGTTATTTTTTAATGAATTAATCCCAGTTTCGTTCCTGATGGTAGCTTAGTGGTTGAAGCAACTGAGCATAAACCAGGAGACCTGGATTCGAATCCCGAGCGGGGTGACAATTCATTGAACAAATTTAACTATTTTGTATACATTTGTGTGGCCCCACCTAAGTGTGTGTGGAGGGCTGGGACAAGTTGTTCCAGCTGCCCCACCCCCTGGACGCCCCCTGCCTGTTTCATGAGCTCATGCCAGGTCCCCGTTTTGCGCAGGCTGGCGAAGGAGCGCCTGCGCGGGTACTTCCACTTCAGCAACCGCTCGCTGCGCCGCAGCTGCGAGGCGGCGGTGGGGCGCCACCAGCAGCACCAGCTGTCGCCCGCGCGCCTCTACAAGGGCCACAGCAACGGCGCATACGCCGGGGTGCCCGCGGGCGCCGGCGCCGGCGGGGGTGGCGGGGGCGACGGGGACGGAGCCCGCGGCGGCGGCGGGGGCGGGGGCGGCGCGGGGGCAGCCGGCGGCAGCGGCGCCGCGGGCGCCTCTGAAATCACCGGCGTCGGCGGCGTCCCAGACATCGCCCGCGACACGCCCTTTTTCCCGCCCAGCCTGGCGTATTCCTGACCTGGTAGCTGTGACTCCCTGTAGTAAACACGGCATGCTGTTCAACGCGCTAGTTCCCTTGGAGCGGCTGCTGTGACGGACGCGTCACGCGCGGGCACTAGTAGAGCTCTGGTGACTCCTGAATTGGTGGGCTCTCTTTCTCTGTTTGGTGTGCAGTGTTCGTGTGTTGGTTTAAGAGGTCTCTTAAAACTGAAAGAGAACCAATGTAGCGAATTTAGTGTTATTAGGTAGGTAGCAGGTATATAACACATTATTGTTCGGTCTAATATAATGAACATTGGATCAATATTATGAACTGAGATTTCAAATGAGTGCTCTATGTCAAGTGTTGGACAGAAAGTGTTAAGTGTCTTAAGTGTTGAAGTCATTTTATAGTATGTTTGTAGACAAGATTCTAAACGTGAAAATGTGGAGTGAATGCACTAAGTGGTCACGAACTGCAAAGCAGATATATTTCTTGTGTAAAGAAGATATACTTAAGATAGTTTACAATACAATAAGTGTAAAAATAAGATTGATCTTAGATGAAATTTGAAATGAAATGATTAACACACTACTCTCACTTGACGTGATACCTATTGATATTAATACACGTTCTTGATTAAATTTGGTGGATACAAATACGAAGTTAGAATGCATATTTGTTTATTGTCTAGTAAGTTTGTTAAAAGATGTGTTAATTGTTTACTGTTATCTGTAACACTGTATATCTAATAGTGTGCCACTATTTGTCACTACTGATAAATTGGTTTGGGTAGTTTAATGCACTGATGTGTGTAGTGTTGACTTGTAACATCGCGTCAATAACTGTTTTTCAATGATCCAGTAGAATAGTATAATACTGTTACTGGCAAACCAATGTTTCACGTTTTATTGGCTCTGCAGATCTAGATACAACCACTAGCAAATTGTATACACGTCTGGATTTGTGGGCAAACATTAATATTTTTTAAAAATGTTTTAGTTACTTATGAAGTATCAAATGTGTATACGTTAATGTACGAAGTATCAAATATGTAAAGTATGTGTTGAATATTGTTTTTGTGTTAAATGTCAAAGAAAGCTCTGTTTCGCACAAAAGCTGAAAGAAACATCTGAATCCATGTAACCCGTGTCTTTCATAAAATAGAAAGTTCGTAGTAAACATCTCCCTACCATTCAGTGTGAGTTAGAAGTGTACACCACATGGTTCCTCCGTACAGTGAAAAATGTTTCTTAAATCAAATATTAAGAGACGATATTTGAATTGAAAACGTGCCAACGTAATTCTGTGCTCATAAACCTGTATCACAGAGTAAGAGTGTTTGCTGAAAACGTCTCTTCTCTTTGTAGATAAAATATGATATTTTGTGTAGATGTGCTGTTTCTCGGTAAAGAAAATATATATATATATTTGTTATATCATAAGCAACATTTTTGTATGAAACATTATTGATTACTAATATACGATACTAGTTACTGGTTGAAAGGCAAACATTGTATCACCAGTATTTGTGATGAGTGAGGGAAAGTGCAAAAGATTCTCTATGGCATCGTTTACTAAGCAACCTTGTAGTTCACTCAATGGTCACGTAAGCCGGTGGTTCAAAAGCGAACATTTTAACATATATTAGCAAAGGATTAACCGCTCTACGATGTCCAAATTAATACATTCGCAAATGAAAGTGTAAAGGCACATGTGATCCTAATATTGAAATATTTGACTGACCGTCCTGTAATATTTACTAGCTCGTTATTTTTTTCTGTTTTCAACATTGCTGTAAAATTGCCTATGAACATATACCTTAAATATATTACTGAGTAACACTCAGAACACTAGATAAAATAGCAGAACATATTTTAAAGAAAATCAAAATTAATAAAAATTATAATGTTAATTCTTTCTTTACTTTTTAACTACCTTAGTTAAAAAGTTTTAATATCCGTGAAAAAAATATAATGCAAGTTATACAATTCACTAGTATTTTTATCGCGTTCGTATTTTTCATGTCGATAAACATGGAAACAAATCACCAAAATCAAAATAGTACTGAGTATCCTGACGGCAAATTTGTTAAATTACGCACATCCGATCGACGAGATTTTACTCAACTTTCGGTGCCTTTGCAACGCGATCCTGCATTTAGTGTGGTAATAGAAATGCAGGTGTATGGATGTCTCACACATCACTTGCTTACTTAAATAGTAGGTACGTGAGGATTTATTTTATCAACACGTACGAATCAAAACAATAATTATCTCTATTCGACTGTACTTACTGTAGTTTAGCAGTAATATGCTAGCTAGTTTTTCCAGATACATACATAGAAATGAAAAATACATATTTCTACTCAAGAAAGATAAACATGCTACAAAGATTAAAAAATACTATATATTTTATTTTAAATTCAAGGTACTAATTCCACCAATATATAGTGAGAAGTTTTCTCGCATTACTGAAAGAACAGTCACAGAATCTATGATTTCCCAAATATATATTCGAATGTACTATGTAGTGTAAATCTTGAATCTGTGTTTGGTTTGTGCTTCACTTTTCAATCCATCCACACATATTTTATGTCGTGTATACCTAAACCTTGCATCATATAATTGAAAATGTTCCAATGTAAGTTATGCATTATCATGAACGTAGATATTTATATCACAATGTGTAGCGGTTTTCACCTGAGCGTTAGTTTCTATAATTATTTAATTCTTTTAGAAAATCAAGAAACGAAACAATTTTATTTAAACGATATATTGAAAATATTTTTTACTTAGAACGAGTGTAGTCAATGAAACGAATATTCACATATTATATTGTAAAAATGTATTTAATTTTATTGGAAATAAAGTTTATTATGTGTGATATGTTCTTAAATTCTGAATAAAAATACTGTAATATTTTCCATGCGCATTTAATTTTTTTTCATGAAATGAAAATGCAATACCTTTAAGATAACCATGTCAAAGTGACACGTCGGTTACCTAATGAGATAAAGTAAATATGTTTCAAAATTATACAATAACATTTTAACTACAGTATTACGAATTGTAAATTGTTAATGATTGGGTCCAATTTTAATATTAAGAAGAAAAGTTCTGAAAGTTGTTGCAGTGAACACGATTTTCACCACATACATCGTTATCGTAAAATATTGTCAGCTCCCGGAAGCAATACTGTTGACAATGTCTTTTTGGTAATCGTTCATACCGTGAGGTTCTTAGCTTTTTCGTTAATAAATTAAACGGGGAAGAAATAATATCCAGCCGAAAAATAGAAGTTACATAATACTATTAAATTTATTAGAACGTTGATATATTGCCAATTCTATTAAATGCTACACACACTTGCCTGCATTATGCCTATAATCAACGCAGTATTGATGAGTGCTTTCGTTCCGTTGAAGACCCCAGTGATAACAACGTCCCACGTTGCCCTTTGGTGACTCCGTGAACCCTCGACCCCTTCTCGGATTCCCGACAGGTCTCCCGCGTGTTCTTATTGCTGTCTCTGGATCGTCCTACTCATTTCTGGTTTCATAAGGGATACAGCGAGATCCTTCAGAAATCCCCTCCTAGTCAATCTTTCTCCACTGTTTTTGCGTATACTTTCACCGCATCGATTGCAACGATATTCGTGATGTCCGCGTGTGTCAGAAACTAAACCGCGAACGGTCGCATTGATTACTATTGTGATCCAAGCTGTTTCCGGCGCTTATCACTCGTCCAGCAGTTATCGCTTGAGTCATGTTTCGCTATAATTCAGTAGCTGGGGCCTTCTATGAAAGGTATTAGGGAGTTGGTGCACCCTCGAAAGTTAAAGTACTATCGATCTTCTGCGCATGCGCACTTCAAGTTTCGCATCACTTAAGTGCATTTGCGCATTCGCAGAAGATCGATAGTGCTCGTCCGCTTACAATAGTAATCCATGCGACCACTGAAGGGCAAACGGATGTTTTGTGACTTAAATTTTGAATATTTTTGAAAATGAAATCAGTTAATTTGGTGCTATAATACCCATTTTCGTTACGATCGGTAGAAGAAAAAGGTGAAATCAAACGACTGGGACGGCCAAAATCTTTTCTCAGAATCAATCACACTGTACAAACGAAAAAAAGATCTTAACAGAAAATTTAATCCAGATCTGTATGAAAATTACGTGTGGTTATGCGGTTGCAAAAATTAAAAAATGCATTCTTTTGTTTCTGTTATGTTGTTTTTTTTTTCTGTGGGGAGAACACGTGGATCAAGGAGTGGTTGATATCCAATATCTTGAAGAATGCAAAAAAGCATGCCTCATCTAAAATGCACATAAAAACTCTCTCAATGTTTCGTATGCAAATGTGGTTCAGCAATTGGATAGTGCCTTTAGGGTAAATACAGAAATACCAGAAAGATGATGAAAATTGGTACGTTTTGAATATTGTAAGTAATTGTATTATTTTTTATTTTGTGGTTTATTTGAGCAGACATTATGTGGTCATGATGAATGAAAAACGTCGAGTAATCCAGGCATTTTTCGTTTACTTAAAAATTTTAGTGCAGAAATAGGTAGTACGATAAGAAACCATCTAGTAAAAGCATCAGTGTTCAAAGACATTTCAAAAGCAATCCAGAATGCACTCCTGAAGTGTGTGCTTGAAGTGTGTCAAGAGAAAATACCAAAAGAAATGAAAAACCCGGACTTTGTTGCTCTTAAAGCAGACGAAACGAGTAATGTAGAGTCAGTCTCTCAACTTGTTATTGTATTTAGGTGCTTGGTAAATTGCAAACCTGTTGAGAGATTCTGGGGATTTGTCATTCCTGAAGGGCATACTGCTGACTCAGTAGCTGCATGCATATTATCTGAGCTGCAACATCACTTTGAGCGATGTGAAAATAAACTCATAGCACACACACACGGCGCTTGTGTCATGTCTGGCTCAAAACACGGAGTGCAAGCTTGCAAAATAAAGCATGATTAATATACTGAGCTGCACATCAACTAAATTTAGTCTTGTTAAAATGACTGCTTTTGTGACTGTTGTGTGTGTTCGAATTTTTTGAAGGTCTCTGTTCTTTTCTTTTAATTCCCACAAAGAATGTCGGTTTTAGAAGTAAACGTCCAAAAACGTTTACCAATATCAGTTTCTACTAGGTGGAACATTCAAGATCTGTGATTACAGTTTTCGAATATAGACTAAATTTGATAGAGCTTATGAAAAAGATTCAACAAGGGAACATATTGAGCTGTAGCTCTGTGTGTCAAGCTTCTGGATTCATTGATGGATTTATAAAATCATGCCACATATTGACATTTTGTTCAGTAAACGTCAGAGACGTGATTGAACTCCATCACTAGTTCAGATAAAACTTATGGCATTTGAGTAGGAAATTCTTAAAATCAGAAGCAACATTACACCCGCTGATGGGGAAGCACTGAATAAGAGAAAATTAGAGGAGAGGAAGAAAAAGAAAGGCATTAAAAGTGTGATGTCATATTATCGGAAATCCAAAACTGATTTAATTTTATTGCACAGTTAGGAGCTGCGCAATTATTTTTACCGGATGTGTTTGCAAAGTATGAGAGTTTGCAGAGTGAGTTTCCAGATGAGATTTGGAAAGCTGCTCTTGAAGTATACGCATTAATTGAGAAGAAAAAACTCACACAGAACTTTCAATAATCTATAGTGCATAAGAATTCACGAATATTTCTGGGGCTTTGCCACTAATGTAATTTATCAGAGATAATAAAATAAATTCTACTTTCAGTGAATGTGTTAAACTGCCAAGTGTGATTCTCCCATTCCCATGGCAATATGTGAAGCAGAACGATGTTTCTCCAGTGTAAAAAGGATTAAAACTTTCCTGTGCAATACAATGGCAGAAGATGTAGATTATCAGCTCTTGCAATGCTTTCCATTATGCCTGACTTTATTGCCCAAATAGCAGACTTGAATGAACCAGTTATCACAAAATTTACTAAGAGAAAGAAAAGGTGTGCTGACTTCTTTTACAAATAGGTAAGTACACACGTTATTTGTTTATAATTTAAAATAAAGATAACTGGTGTTTTGGAAATAGGAATGCCTCGAAGAAAAACGTGAAATTTTCAGTTCAGTGTATTTCTGAAAAGTAAATTCATTTTTACCGGTCTCCGCATCTGAGTCCTCTCCTCCTTAATGCTATTATTCTGTAAACTACCATCTTTTGAGGGTACGATGCACCATTGAACATTAGAACTACATCAGAACTGTTGGTCTGGTATTTGAATATAGGAATACTGTTCTTATGTTATTACAATAATCGTAAGGGCTTAACATTTTTAATTAGTGCAGTTACACGAGTAAGTGCTACTTTATGGAGAACCATTTTCGGTTGAGCTAAGTAATTTAGTAAAGAGTAAATGTCTGCAAACGCAAAAGATGGCGCACCGCCTAAAACAAAAATGGCCACCATTTGTAAACCAGATACAATAAAAATAAATTAAAGATGTATTTCAACAGCCAAAACATAAGGAAATTTATGTACAAAATATGATATTTTTCCGAGATGGTCGAGCGGCCAGTGCTGGACCACTCAAAATGAAATGACCCCGACACAACGGCATCTCCCCCTTTTCAAGAGTTCTCGGAACCACGACGCAATGCGAACGCTTAAAATATATTAGCGCCGCAACCTCAGTACCTCAATTCTCCATCTTAATAAACTCACGCATCTTTCCGTCTAATTATAAATCAGTCTAGCTTAATCTTTCTAAATTAAAACAAACGAAAACTGAGTTCTCATTGGCTGTCTGTGACGGGGTCTGCGAATCCGCTCGTTCCCTCCAGCAACTGTAACGAACTCTCATCAGTCGAGCAACAGATTTCATATAGAGATGACACATGTCCGTCTCTCTCGCACTCACATTACGTTCGTCCTAATTTCGCGCTATAAGTTCCAAAATGTGAGAAAACCGTACAATTCTAATATGTGATTAAATGCAAAATTCTCTTACAGCGAAACCCACCGTGTATTGACTGCAATGAACTGGTTTAACAGAACTTACACGTGTTGTGTGACTGCTCATAATTCAACCCTTTAAGCTTATGTACTACATTGCAGTGTTTGTCCTTGAATAGTGTAGCTTCCATTCATGCAACTACCAGAACTCAGTACGCGCGTGTTATGCCCCATCACTTAAAGTTAACAGTAATGCAAGTCTTGCTAATTACATACGTAATAATTGAGATCCAAACGTAATAGCTGAATTCCAAACAACCATTCCAAATCATAAACATAAGCTACAATGACTGCCGGAACGAATCCAATGCTAAGCTTTGCACTTCATGTGAGAAGTTGCATTGCCTGTTCTGGCCCCTGCAATCTCTTCCGCTCACACTCTGTCCTTCACGCCCGTGACCCTGGAGGTCACGCCGACCAGCTCTGAGTCAGCGCTCGCTGCCGTCAGGTGACTTCGCCTTGACGGACGAATACATCTCCAAGCGCGGACCGGAAGCGGTGGCTCACTGATAACACTGCAGTTCCTCTGACCAGGAGGTCCGATGTTCGAGTCCCGACTGCGCCAGGATTTTCGACACTAGCTTTTCAGCTAAGTCGAATTCAGTCGCTGTCTGGAGAATCCTAGCGGCCGGCTGCTCTGATCGGTAGTTTTCTGTGGTTTCTCCGATCAACATCAGACGAATGCCGGAGCAGTACCCTACCAAATGGGCCACGGACCGCGCGTGATCTTTCCTTCCTCTCCCTCCTATCCTCACCCCTTACACACACTTAAACTAACATGAACAATACTACCAGACATGCCGCGAGACCGGTCGGGGACTTAGTACATGCTCCGGCTGGGGCGGTGCCCCGCTGGTGGGAGATACCCTGGGTAGGAAAACCCTGATAGTTGATGGTAGGTCGGCGCCGGATCTCACCATCCAGCTGGAAAAGATCACCGCCACCTCCCGATGAAAAACATTCATAACACTTACGGATCAGCAATCAATCAATCAAATCCAAGAGTGGGGGGCTACGCTGACAGAAGTTTCAGTATCTATTGTTGTCTTTTGTCTTTCAGCATATTCAGTGGTGGATTTAAGCATGGGCACTGTGGGCACGGGCCCCTGGGCGGAAAATTTTATTTAATCCAAAAGTTTTTATTCGAAAAACTATTTATTCAGAATTACAATTGCCAATGTTGATTCAGCAAGGGCACTTGCGCTCGGACAGCTGACCGAAAGATTTAGAAATTTTTTAAACAAAATTATGAAAATTCAATTGTTTTAGAGCCGTAACTTTCAGCATGACAAAGCTGAAAAGCTTTTATTTTCTCATATACGTACGTATAAATGGAGTACATACGTATATACTATAGAAAAAGTTAATTTAATGCTGGAGAAAATTGATTTCGAGATTTCAACGGATATACACGATTTGGGGTTCTCTGATACCGAAAAAGTGTTGTTTTTTAAAACGTCCGTCCGCCCTACTGTCCGTCCGTCTGCCTGTCTGGAGTGTGTGAACAACACTAGGAACTAAACTATACGTGGGAATTTTACTAAACTGAATAAACCCCTGTAAATCTGGCCTCACTCGATGCTCCGCGATTTTGGAAAACATTCATTAATTTTGGGGGGTAGTTTACATGACGCCACTGCGATATTTTCAAAATTTTCTCAAAAATGGCTCCAAATTCTTTATGTTTTATGAATAGAGTGAAATGCACTTATAAAGGTAGCATGGGTCCAATTTTCCTTTTTAACTCTGAATTTTCGAAAATTGCAAACGTTTGAAATATTTTCGGAGTCTTCTTACAACTACAAAATTGAATAATAAGATTTTTCCTTGAAGTAATTTTTTTTCCATAATTAGTTTTCTCATTAACGTCATGTACATTTTTTTGAAAACGTTACAAATTTTCACGCAATATTCCGTGCAATATGTGCATGTTAAAAAACAACAAAAACAAGATTTTTTCAAAAACAGGTTGAAATTTTTTTAAAAACTTTTGATAGAGATGCAGCTAAATGTACTATATATGAGGGCATAAACGATATTCTTGCTATATTCTTTGATTTATTCAAAAGTTACAAAAATGTGTTTTTTGCATGTATCTCACGTCGTTAATAATTACATTAACTACCATTTGTTTACATTATTGTATTCACGAAGAAAATGCAATTTTTAATGTTTAAATAATATCATTAGTTTCTCGAAAACAACTGTTTTCTGTGAAAATGAATTCAAAATTCTGCGTTCTCAGAAACTCTTCACATTTTTTCTTCAAAGTTTTCCAACAGATAGTGCTAATTGCACTGCTTAATATGAAAAAAATATTTTGTCGTATAATTTTTTTTCTTCAAAAATTGCACAAAGGTCATTTTTACATTCTCGCTAACGCTACTTCGGTGGAGAGAAAGTTATGTAATGCTGCACGAAAAAAAGGCGAATTATTGCCAGAAAAATTCTTGTTACAGGACGCTTGTGACAAAAAAGTGGATAAATCCACATGATACATTTAGAAAAAATCCTCTAATACGTGCAGTAGCTATAATCCATTTTTCTTTGTCCCTGATACCGAAAAATCGAATGACGTTCAAATGTCTGTCCGTCTGTGAACAACGCTAGTGGCTAAACCATTCTGCAGATTTTATCCAAAATTGATATTCTCCAATCCATTTGGCAGATGTCGAGGCCCCTTGAATTTTGAAACATATTTTAATTTGGGGGGGGGTACTTTACATGAAGCCCCTGGAACATTTTCCTAATTTTCTAAAAAGTCTCTATTGTTTTTGATTAAATTTTGTTGATGGATTGGGTGAAGGACATTAAAAAGAGTAGTGCAGGTCTTATTTGCAGGGTTTATTTGTTCGTTGAAAACCCTGATTTTTCGACAATTGCGAAAGTCAAACTTTTTTCAGCTTTTCTATAACTAAAATATTAGAGATTTTTTACCTTAATGTAATCTTTCCTTAAAGATAGATTTGAAATAAGACCACGTTCAATTTTTCCAAAATTTGTTGTTTTTTTGCGTAATTTGCGTGAAATACGGGTGAGAAAATAAGTGTTGTTTTAGCCACTAGTTTTTGCTTCAATTCATGGAAATAATCAAGGAAATCACTTGATTTTTTTGCCTAAAATATGTGGTTTACATTACCACGTTTTATGTCAATCGATAAAAAAGTGTAACTTTTAATTAATAATTAACGAACAATTGACCCGCGATCACTTGAAAGTCAATACGTTTTATGTGATTTTATATAACTTATTTGGCGAGTTAAGTGAAATAAATGAAGCTCAAAAGAACATCAGTGGAAAGTTCTTCATAACTTTAGAATTTTGAAATTTCAATGTAAGCAATGTATAAAAAAATCAAACTTGTTGCGAAGCTCCTGTGACACGGATTTAGAAGGCACATTGGGAAATTAAATTTTATTATTCCATGCATACTGCGCTTAGAAAAATTGAAAATTTTTCTCCAGTGGAATTTATGAAGTTTCTTTGCGAAAATGACTTGTACATGGTGTATTCCAAAGTTGATACTGCATACCGGATGATTGTCTGCACACCAATAAGTAATTGCATCGGTGAAAGATCTTATTCATGTTTGAAATCTGTGAAAAACTACCTCTGATCAGAGATGACCGAAGATCCAGTAAATGCGCTTGCGTTTTTGCAATAGAATGCGAAAGTTTTAAAATGAATATACTGAGATGATCTCATCGACCAATTCGATGTACAATCAGTAACACGCGAAATATTTCAGTTTATTTCGTGTAATGTTATTCGTTTTATTATAAAAAATTGTATTTTTATTAATTGAATAAATGCATTAAAAATTATCGAAACTTTATTGTCTGTATTAAAAAATTAAAGAATACAAAAAAGGGCGGCATGGAGTGTAGTGCCCAGGGGCGCCCCAAGTGCAAAGTCCGCCGCTAAGCATATTGCACATGCTAAGTTATTTTAAATTTGTGTGTTTTAATATGTAGGACATGTTAATCTCAGCTATGACACGCTCAGTTTATTCAATTCAGTATGTTATTCAATATGTTCTCAGTGTCTTTCAATATGCGTAAGTTCATGGCATATTAAAATTAATTCTCAATTTAATCACTTTGTAAGTATGTTTCAAAGGTGTTCACTTCGGTTATGTCATGCCAATCATATGATTCAAACATTCAACAATCTCACTCAATTTCCTAGGGTAATATGTTTTCCAATTAAACTGAGTTTAACTAATTATGATATTTGTATAACTACTATTCAAGACTAATTATACTTAGTTAAATGAGTACCACATCTTCTGAATCTCCCTCTACGATAGCTCCCTCCCACTAGAGTATTGTACAAACATATTTCAGATGCAACAAAGCGTCAATCTCGTTAATAAACAAAATGTTAGTCCTCGGAATCTAATAAGCTATTGAGGTAAGAGGTGAAGTTAGCATACCTCACAAACCCCATAGTCCATTGCTCCGAAGTTACTCATTACTCCTTTTAATTACCATATTATATTCTTCTATTTATACGGAAGGTTTACTGTGAATTTGTATTGAAGCGTTGCGGAAGAAGTGTGTGTGTGTGTATGTGTGTGTGTATGTGTATGTGTATGTGTGTATGTATATATATATATATATATATATATATATATATATATATATATATTCAAAAATTACCGTAAAAACTCTGAAAGTCAACTGCTGCAAGATATTGTAAGTCGTATGTTACTCTCTCTTCTTCCTACAAAATCTAACGGTTTTCACACCAGTGAAGACAAGCCTTGCGCAATATCTCGACCGTACTATGCCACTTTTAAGCATCTGCTCATGCGCAACTACAACTACGCTCGCGCACAAGATTAAAATTGCTGTTGCCAAATGCCAAACTGTGCTTAAAGTCCCTGTTGTACGCACAATATTCGTTTCATAATCCCATCCGTATTAATCGTAAGCTTATTGCCTTAAGTGTCACAGTGAACATAACGCATGTATTAACCAACGGAAACAAAATTTCAGTATGTTAAAGGGAGAGGGTACCATGTATGTCGCACATGCTAAATTTGCTACTATTCATGTACCTTGTCTAGAAAATGGTTAACTAGAAAAGTATGATATTTCACACATTGAAAGGTAAAGAATGTACTCTGTAAATTTTAATAAATTGTGAATAATAGTGTCTGAGAAAAGGCATATTAATTACAAAACAAGAACTCTTTTCCAATTTGATAAGTCTGTACTTGTAAATACTCTACTAGAATATTCCTGCTCCGTATTCTGGATCATTTCCTTCAGCGGAAAAAGCCAATGCAACCAACGCATGAACAAGCGCATGTTTCAATAACTCATTAACCACCCAAATGTGTACAAAATTACGAAAATAGCCATAATTGTACGTAGTGTCAAAAAAGGGGCGTGACTCATGCGCACCAGGGCATTTAAACAAGAATTAAAGGTACTTCCAGACGTCCCAAAAGAAAAATGCAAATATATTTGGAAAGAGCAAGGTTTGAACTATTTATTTAATCAAAAATCAATAATATGACCCATTTCATGACACCATCACCTCTTAATGTGGAAAATGTATTCTATTATATGCAGCGATTGGTAACCCTCCAACTGTTTCTCTTGTCAATATAATATTTCTTTGTTAATTCCCAAACGACAGCGCTTTTCGAATTTCTTCTCTCATAATGGAGTCATCTTGAATAATTCGTATTGTGAAAGCTGCTGAGGAATAAAAAATATTTGGAAATGACACAGCTATTTTTTCAAATATTTGAGAAGTGCACATCTCACCAATAATTGATTTTCCAAAAACCTGTATACAACACGGTACTGCGGTATACGAAGTAGTGTAATAAAACGTGCCACAGAACATGCGCACCAGGGTATTTAAACAAGAATTAAAGGTAATATGATTACACATATTATTTGTACGAAGCATCCGCAGCATGATATTACACGTACTAATGCACACGCTGAATTTTGCTGCAGTTCTCATTTAAAATTGTAAGAACTTCATGGATAAGTGAATCTTTCTCATGGCAGCTTAAGATAGAATATCAGAATGTCATAATTGAAATGCTTTGAAATTGCCAGCGTTCACTTCAACACGTGCCTTCGAATGGCATAGTTAGGATACTTTATAGAGAAGTTTCCTTTTAGCAGTCGCTACAATCATAGCTTTTGTACACCGATAATTTCGCAATATTGACAATTTTTTCATAGGTTCAATGTATTGTGGTAAAAAAGTAACATCAGATGGTTGGGTGTCTCAAAGGCTGTGTGAATAAAATCGCCATCTGACTTCACCTCGTGTAGTGAAATATAATTACGCACAATAAAAATAAGCTTGGATATTTTAAATTAAAAATATATAAAATAAAATGGGCAAAGATATTTTGCAATGAATATCTGTTCGTCATACATTTTTTTCATTTTCTGAAAATATTAATACACCTAATGCTTCACAATAAACCCAAATGGTAATCAGTTGTGATTAACAATGCTTTCGTTTTAAAAAAAAGCATTGAAAGAAATGCACCCTATGCTAGAAAGTGATGATCTTTCTCAGAAGGAAAGATGAACTAATTAATATCTCTTAAACACACTGGATTGCACAAATGTTTCAATGACAATTCTCACGTCGAATTGAGTTTTGGAGGAATACACAAAAGGAGTATTGAGAATATATCTATTTCTCTATATGTTCAATTTTTTCCATAAAAATCGTATGCGTTTATGAAAGTATTAATGTGAAATAAGGAATACTTTGGAATCAGATTATTGGTCTAATTCTAAGTATTAAGTTCTTGTTACGCTCCCTTCTACTTACCGCCCTCCTCAATGTACTTTTTATTTTTAAACCAAAATAACAATATTTGCAAACACATTGTTATAAAAATTTCGTCTCGTTTGATTACACTTCCAAACACGAGACCACGAGCATGTCTCATGTTCACTGCCAAATGCACCATTTCCAGTTGTCGACATATTTCCGCGCAGCGAACAGCACCCTGGAGAGAGCGCCGCAATCGACAGAGCATTCCCCCAAATCGCAATCAACGCCCACGCCCACGCCCACGTTCCCGCTCCTGCGTCACGCGCCCGAGGCCTCTGCGCGCGACACTTGACACTGCGAGGCCCGCCCTCGCCCGCCCTCGCCCGCCCTCGCCCGCCCGCCCTCGCCCGCCCTCGCCCGCCCTCCAGCCGCGTGGCCGCCGCCAACGCGCTCCCGCGTCGCACCTGCGTGGGCTCGGCTCCCGAGAGCTTTCCAGGGGCGCCGGCCCCCGCTCGCCCGCGTGCCAGGCCGCCAGGCTCAGCGCCAGCCCGCTCAGCCCTTTTCTGCACACGCCCACCAGCCGCCAGAGCGCCTGCACACGCCCACCAGCCAGAGCGCCTGCCAGCCCACCCGCCAGTCAGCGCATTAGCCCAATTACCAGAGCGCCGGGCAGCGCGTCCTCCCGCTCACCAGCGGGCCGCCCTACCCCGCCCGCCCGCTCCGCTCATTCCCCCGCGCGCTCATCCCCCAGCGTGCTCACCCGCCAGCGCGCTCACCTGCCAGCGCGCCCAACTGCCCGCCCTTCTTTGCACCCACCCTGTTGTGCGCCCGCCCACCAGCCAGAGCGCCCGCCAGCCCGCCCGCCGGTCAGCGCGTCAGCCTGATTACCAGAGCGCACGGCAGCGCGTCCGTCCGCCCACCCGCCCGCCCGCCAGCGGGCGACCCTGCCCGTCCAGCCCGCCAGCCCGCCAGCCCGCCAGCCCGCCAACCCGCCCACCAGCCCGCGAGTCCGCCCGCCAGCCCGCCCGCCAGCCCGGCGGCCAGCCCGCCCAACAACCCACCCGCCCGCCCGCCAGCCAGCCCACGCGGCTAGCCACCCGCCCGCCCACCCGCATTCGCGCCCTCCCGCGCCACCGCCCACGCCCGCCCGCGTCGCTCCTGCGTGGGCTCGGCGTTCGACAGCCTCCCATGGGGGCGCCCACGCGGGCGCTCCCCGCTGATCGCCTCACCGCACTGCGCTCCGCTCGAGGGCGGGTTCGACCAACCTCCCCTTCAGCGCCGCCCCGCTGTCAATTGACTCTCTGGAGAACGAGCCCTTCTGACAGCGACACCGCAAGACGGAAAAGCGCGCTTTTCAGAACAATTCGCTATGCTGGCATTATACGTTCTCAAAACATTGTACTGTATATGTTCTGCGTAATATTTTAAAAATTAATTTGGTGTGTTTGTTTCAGACTTTTCACCGTCGGCTTCCAAAAACCTGAAACGTACGTGATAGTAGTTGAACGCTGGTAATTGCAACGGTCATTTTTTCTTTGTTAATATTCCTCATTCCAGGTTTAAAAATATGAATGAAGTTTTACGAAAGGCGAGAAGGCAACAAAAGGAATCTTTGACAAACAATGACATCCCTTGGGTGCCAGAGAACCTCCCATGAGGCCCGGCCGCGCTCTCCACGCTGATTGCGCGTCGCCGGACTCCGGTGCGCCTGAGGATCGGTGCGGCCAACTTCCCTTCCAATGCCGCCCCGGTGTCAAATGCACTCAACTGACGATATTGGAGAATGGACTGAACGGACAAGGGCACTGTAAGGTGGAAAAAGGCCCTCAGAACAATTGGTTCATGTAGAAGTTTTTACTGCGAAGGGATGACCTGGTGCTAACCACTCGAATCCCTTGTCCCGTGGCCGAGAAGCTGGGTCACCGCTGATCAGCCGAGGCCCGTAACGGGTTGTTGAGCCCGTAGAACACGTAGAAGTATTAATCTATTGAAATAGTGCACGATTTACGATTGGTTGGTTTGTTGGTTGTTAGTGATTCCGAGCACGTCAACTACTAAGGTCATTAGTCCCGTAAGAATGGTTCATTTTTTCATCGGGAGGTGGTGGAGATCTTCCACCTCGCTGGATGGCGAGATCCAGCGTCGACCTACCGACGGCTAGCGTGGTTTCCCTCAACTATGTATCTCCCACCAGCGGGGTACCGCTCCAGCCGTGACAGCCTCTAGACCTCGATCCGTCTCCAGGCGTATGTGATAGTGTAGTGCATGTAACTGCGTGTGTAAGGGGTGAAGAAAGGACAAGGAAGATGATGGCGTGCGGTCCGTGGCCCGTTTGTTAGGGTACATTCAGATTGTGTTGGTCGGAGAAACCACGGATCAGAGCAGCCGGCCTCTAGAATTCTCCCCCAGACGGCGACTGAATTCGTCCTAGCTGACAAGCTAGTGTTGAAAATCTTGTCACTGTTGGGACTCGAACCTAGGATCTCCCGATTAGAGGCACTGCAGTGACATCAGTTGATGCACTGAGCCACCTCCCCAGGTACGATTTACGAAAGAAGATAAGAAGGAAACTAGTAGGCGATATCGCTCGCTCTGCGTTGCCTCGCTGCGCGCCGCGCCGGGCCACTCCGCGCTGGAAGGTTGCTTTGAACAACCCCCTTTTGCCACTCGCTCACTTATCCCGATATCAATTGTCTCTCTGGAGAAGGAGCCCAACTGACAGCGACAGAGCAAGGCGGAAGAGTGCGCTCCAGAGAACAATTGACTATGGTGGCGTTAAATGTTCTCAAAACATTGAATTGTGCACGCTGCGCGTAATATTTTAAAAATTAATTCGGTGTTTTGGTTTCAAAATTTTCACGGTTGTTGAAATTGCGCCGCTTAAAAATTAAAGTATGTAAAACGATGTTAATTGAATCTGTCATACTTTCTTCGTCAATATTCCTCGTACCAGATGTAAAACAAATAATATATTCAAACAGTATTAAATTTACGAGAGAAGGTATGAACGGAACTCGTTGACAAACATCACCACTCGCGATGCGCTGGTAATTGAAACCGTCATACTTTCTTTGTAAATATTCCTCGATCAGAGTAAAAGTATTAATAAGTTGAAACAGTATAATATTTACGAAATAATGTAGGAAAGAAACTTGTTGACAAACAACCCATCTCGTGTTTTGCTAGTAAGTGAAACTGTCATAAGGTTTTGACAAAATTCCTCTTACCAGATGTAAAAGAATGATATATTGAAACAGAATAAGATTTACTAAAGCAGGTAGGGAGGAAAATCGTTGACAAACATCAACACTCGCGGTGCGTATTTAATTGAAACTGGCATACTTTCTTTGTCTATATTCGTCATTCCCGATATAAAAGTATTAATATACTGGAAGAAGCTAAGAATTACGAAAGAAGGTAAGAGAGAAAATAGATGACCAACCACACAACTCACTGTGCGCTGCCGCGCTCCACGCGGATCACTCCGCACCGAGCTGCACAGGGCCGCGCCGCCGCCCACGAGAGCCGGTTGGGCCACCTTCCCCTAAGCGCCACTCGCGCCCGCGGCCCAGTGTCGGTTGGCTCTCGCGAGAATCCACTCAACCGACAGGAGCGCCACAAAGCGGAAAAACGCGCATCACAGAACAACTGACTGTGTTGACGTTAAGCGTTCTTAAAATATTGAATTTGTATACGTTCCATGTGATATTTTGTAAATTAACTCGATAATTTTTACAGAAGGTTGGTGAAGTTTTCTCACTTTTACATTATTTCGTCACAAAATATCCATGAAAGTATGCTAAACGCTGGAAATTGAAGTTTTCATAAATTCTTTCTCAATATTTGCCTGACGTTCACATGTCCCCTGCGCCGACCGTACTTCAGGCATAGGTCCCCTATTTGTCGCACTTTGAGCTCAGACTTATCTTTGTGCCTCTACCTTACAAGGGGTCACATTGATTGTTATTCCGGGCGCGTCAGCTTCTGAGGTCATTAGCCCCGCAAGTGTAGTGCATTTTTGATCGTGAGGTTGCTTCTATCTTCTCTTGCTGGATGGCGAGATCCAGCGCCGACCTGCCGTCGACTAGCAGGGTTTACTCCAACCAGGTATTTCCCACCAGCGGGGCACCGCCTCAGCCGGGCCCCCGACCGGTCTCCCGGCATGTGTGATAGTTTAGTACATGTTAGTGAAAGTGTGTGTGGAAGGGGTGATGATAGGACAAGGAAGAGGAAGGAAAGATCGCGCGAGGAAATAGAAGACCTCCCAGAATCCGAAGAAAGGACATTGCGTAGATTCATACCCCCCTGGACCATAGTAAAGAAACCAACCGAAGGTTGTGGAAAGATTAAACCTCAACAAATCAAGTGACGATGTTGCAGAATTGCTGAATATTCTCGAACAACCAATATTCCTACGAATGAGACCAATATTCCTACTAACAAGATCATTCTAAAAGCTCCATACTGCAGAAATTCGTAGTGGGAGAACTTTCAGAGAGCCTGAATGGAGAGGGCAGAAGCGATCATGGTGACGACTTGCTATAATGTCGCAGCAGGTGGTGTCAGTGAGCGAACTAGATCTTAGGGATAATTGCTCACCATACTCTTAGTGCATTAACGTTTCAGTGTCAAAGTCGAGTATGAAATCCATAAAATCATACCTGAAAACTCGTATGTCACGAGTTTATCGTTGGGGCAATAAGTAACATGACGAGTCAAGTTTCGGTGGCATATGACGTCCAATGTTGAACATGAAATACTTGTTTCAATCGCTACGCCTCTCGTGTGGGTTCCACTTAGCGGACGCGTGAGGCACTCGCCCAGGTCATCTGCTTTCTTGAAGATCCGTCACAAAAAGTGCCATATTGTCGCTACCGTTTAAGTAAAAACTATTTCTTCTATACCACATATGAGCAGAATTTTGAATAAAACATAATAATACTCAATGAGTGATCGTTGAAGAAAAAGAACAGACTGAAATGTAAGAACCAATATTAAGCATGCCGTAGGTTAAGCTAATGATTTTTGTTTTTGTAAAAGTTTTCTCAATCAAGACCAGCAATTGGTGTTAAATCCGAATTGGTAGTTGACCAGGGAGGGGGTCCCTTCTTCCCCCCACCCCCCATCACCCACCGAAAATGTACCTGAAGCGGAAAATAAAAACATATTTTATTCCAATTGTAATGTTTATCATTAAATTGTTATCATATTTATTTTATGTAACTTTAGCAGTTGATTTTTGTTATGCAAAAACAGCTCTGCACTTTGCATTTTTTGTTATAATTCATTTAACAATTTTTGAAAATCGATTTTTTCGGCCATGTCGCTATAAACATTTAAAATCGCATTACTGTTGAGCCGATCTTGCAAGATAGTTGATTACTTATATATTTTGAGTTGACGCAATTTCGAGAAGCTTTGTTCATTTATGGAATTTGACATTTATGGAAAATATTTCTCACTCCCAATTCCGAGTGGGTATTTACCCACTCAGAATTTTTCATGTGGGTATAGCTACCCACATTATCCACCGACCCTGTAATCAATAAACTGATAATTTGCCCTTATTTGTAAATGTAGTGATGCAATGTGCAAAGGAGCTCACGAAAACCCGCGATTTGCTCTTTAAGACTACACCCTCTCAGTTCTGGAGACAATGTATTCACCCATAGCCATGTTTTGAGTAAATCTGTACGCCACAAGGTACTATTTTTTAATTAATGAAATACTACAAGATTTGAGAAAATATTTGAATTATTAACCGTAGAGAAAGCAAGGGAAGATTGGAGAGTGAACATGTTCTGAATTAATAAATGCGTGTGCCGTCAGAAACAAAACGTTTACTCTTTGAAAGACTGAAAACCTTTACCGCAGGTTCGACGCAATGGAAGGGAATGGCCTCGCCGCATATCACCCGGAATTTATCGTTCAGATTACGGAAACCAGCAGTCGGCGTGCGTCTTTAAAACTCTTAATTTCTCGAAAACTTTGTTATGTAACATATGGCGATATGCATATTTATGAACTCGTCTCTTCACGCTTGTTATGATGAACTAAAAAAATCTATAGGGTTTCATTTAAAAAATCGAAGTTGGGTCAATATCTCTGCAATAAAAAATCAATAGAATAATATTATGCACGACCATACGTGCCCCTTGCATATAGTAGTTTTAGTGAAAACCGCATCTCCGTATCTGCAACGGTTCAGGAGAAAATTGAAGAGAACATCTTAGGTGGGCCACTCGGTATATGATAAAAACCGTTGCGAAGTTCCGGTGCAATGCCAGCTCGTAATGTTCCAGTGAGTGTGGTTTCTAATCCTGCAACCTCCCACTCCCTCACATGCTTCGCTTTCATTCCTCGCCGCTCGAGCTCTCCTAAATATGGTCGCTCTCAAATGCGCATTTCGCGTACATATCTAAGCAAGCATGGTTTTATTAACTACATTTGCGCTGCTCTTGTTTCTGACGTCGCAGGAAATAATAAATTATCCCAAATCACTCCAACCTATCCACAACATTCAAACTCACTACGAGTGGTAACATACGTAGACCATTCTGCTGATGGTGTTCAGAAAACGCCATCACTCAGCTTCAACGGTATGCTAAAGAGTCATTTCCATGCGTTAAGCCACTTTTAGTGTCGCATCCGCATAGCAGGGTTGCAATTGGCTGAACACTTTACGGAAGTATTAAAGCCTCAATTACGACGA